>OZ020316.1:44454217-44710505 GCA_963971305.1 Arcuatula senhousia | reverse complement strand
TTAGCGCTATGGGCTTATTTTTGGGTGTACTACCTTGCGCAACATGTCTACTTTTAAAAGATACCCGATTTTAATGAATACGACTTATAGTTTTATCAGAGAACATCATATCGCTCGCATGGAAAAAAAATTCGAAGCGTCAATTTTATGACGTTTTTCCCGAAAAACAAGTGAAAAACATGAAAGAAACGTTTTGGTCTCGCGCTATTATAAGCGCCACACACTTCATTTAACTTGTACTATTTAGCGCAATATGTTTTCTATTATAAAATACCCGATTTTACGCAATACTACTTATAGTTTTAATCTGGCGCACAGTACCGCATGAACGGGTGATTTTTGTAGGACGTCAATATTTTGACGTTTTTCTTGAAAAACAAGAGAAAACCATGAAAGATATCGGGATATCTCGTGCGGTTATTAGCGCTATGGGCTTATTTTAAGGTGTACTACCTTGCGCAACATGTCTACTTTTAAAAGATACCCGATTTTAATGAATACGACTTATAGTTTTATCAGAGAACATCATATCGCTCGCATGGAAAAAAATTCGAAGCGTCAATTTTATGACGTTTTTCCCGAAAAACAAGTGAAAAACATGAAAGAAACGTTTTGGTCTCGCGCTATTATAAGCGCCACACACTTCATTTAACTTGTACTATTTAGCGCAATATGTTTTCTATTAGAAAATACCCGATTTTACGCAATACTACTTATAGTTTTAATCTGGCGCACAGTACCGCATGAACGGGTGATTTTTGTAGGACGTCAATATTTTGACGTTTTTCTTGAAAAACAAGTGAAAACCATGAAAGATATCGGGATATCTCGTGCGGTTATTAGCGCTATGGGCTTATTTTGGGGTGTACTACCTTGCGCAACATGTCTACTTTTAAAAGATACCCGATTTTAATGAATACGACTTATAGTTTTATCAGAGAACATCATATCGCTCGCATGGAAAAAAAATTCGAAGCGTCAATTTTATGACGTTTTTCCCGAAAAACAAGTGAAAAACAGGAAAGAAACGTTTTGGTCTCGCGCTATTATAAGCGCCACACACTTCATTTAACTTGTACTATTTAGCGCAATATGTTTTCTATTATAAAATACCCGATTTTACGCAATACTACTTATAGTTTTAATCTGGCGCACAGTACCGCATGAACGGGTGATTTTTGTAGAACGTCAATATTTTGACGTTTTTCTTGAAAAACAAGAGAAAACCATGAAAGATATCGGGATATCTCGTGCGGTTATTAGCGCTATGGGCTTATTTTAAGGTGTACTACCTTGCGCAACATGTCTACTTTTAAAAGATACCCGATTTTAATGAATACGACTTATAGTTTTATCAGAGAACATCATATCGCTCGCATGGAAAAAAATTCGAAGCGTCAATTTTATGACGTTTTTCCCGAAAAACAAGTGAAAAACATGAAAGAAACGTTTTGGTCTCGCGCTATTATAAGCGCCACACACTTCATTTAACTTGTACTATTTAGCGCAATATGTTTTCTATTAGAAAATACCCGATTTTACGCAATACTACTTATAGTTTTAATCTGGCGCACAGTACCGCATGAACGGGTGATTTTTGTAGGACGTCAATATTTTGACGTTTTTCTTGAAAAACAAGTGAAAACCATGAAAGATATCGGGATATCTCGTGCGGTTATTAGCGCTATGGGCTTATTTTGGGGTGTACTACCTTGCGCAACATGTCTACTTTTAAAAGATACCCGATTTTAATGAATACGACTTATAGTTTTATCAGAGAAGATCATATCGCTCGCATGGAAAAAAAATTCGAAGCGTCAATTTTATGACGTTTTTTCCGAAAAACAAGTGAAAAACATGAAAGAAACGTTTTGGTCTCGCGCTATTATAAGCGCCACACACTTCATTTAACTTGTACTATTTAGCGCAATATGTTTTCTATTAGAAAATACCCGATTTTACGCAATACTACTTATAGTTTTAATCTGGCGCACAGTACCGCATGAACGGGTGATTTTTGTAGGACGTCAATATTTTGACGTTTTTCTTGAAAAACAAGTGAAAACCATGAAAGATATCGGGATATCTCGTGCGGTTATTAGCGTTATGGGCTTATTTTGGGGTGTACTACCTTGCGCAACATGTCTACTTTTAAAAGATACCCGATTTTAATGAATACGACTTATAGTTTTATCAGAGAACATCATATCGCTCGCATGGAAAAAAAAATCGAAGCGTCAATTTTATGACGTTTTTTCCCGAAAAACAAGTGAAAAACATGAAAGAAACGTTTTGGTCTCGCGCTATTATAAGCGCCACACACTTCATTTAACTTGTACTATTTAGCGCAATATGTTTTCTATTAGAAAATACCCGATTTTACGCAATACTACTTATAGTTTTAATCTGGCGCACAGTACCGCATGAACGGGTGATTTTTGTAGGACGTCAATATTTTGACGTTTTTCTTGAAAAACAAGTGAAAACCATAAAAGATATCGGGATATCTCGTGCGGTTATTAGCGCTATGGGCTTATTTTGGGGTGTACTACCTTGCGCAACATGTCTACTTTTAAAAGATACCCGATTTTAATGAATACGACTTATAGTTTTATCAGAGAACATCATATCGCTCGCATGGAAAAAAAATTCGAAGCGTCAATTCTATGACGTTTTTCCTGAAAACAAGTGAAAAACATGAAAGAAACGTTTTGGTCTCGCGCTATTATAAGCGCCACACACTTCATTTAACTTGTACTATTTAGCGCAATATGTTTTCTATTAGAAAATACCCGATTTTACGCAATACTACTTATAGTTTTAATCTGGCGCACAGTACCGCATGAACGGGTGATTTTTGTAGGACGTCAATATTTTGACGTTTTTCTTGAAAAACAAGAGAAAACCATGAAAGATATCGGGATATCTCGTGCGGTTATTAGCGCTATGGGCTTATTTTTGGGTGTACTACCTTGCGCAACATGTTTACTTTTAAAAGATACCCGATTTTAATGAATACGACTTATAGTTTTATCAGAGAACATCATATCGCTCGCATGGAAAAAAAATTCGAAGCGTCAATTTTATGACGTTTTTCCCGAAAAACAAGTGAAAAACATGAAAGAAACGTTTTGGTCTCGCGCTATTATAAGCGCCACACACTTCATTTAACTTGTACTATTTAGCGCAATATGTTTTCTATTATAAAATACCCGATTTTACGCAATACTACTTATAGTTTTAATCTGGCGCACAGTACCGCATGAACGGGTGATTTTTGTAGGACGTCAATATTTTGACGTTTTTCTTGAAAAACAAGAGAAAACCATGAAAGATATCGGGATATCTCGTGCGGTTATTAGCGCTATGGGCTTATTTTAAGGTGTACTACCTTGCGCAACATGTCTACTTTTAAAAGATACCCGATTTTAATGAATACGACTTATAGTTTTATCAGAGAACATCATATCGCTCGCATGGAAAAAAATTCGAAGCGTCAATTTTATGACGTTTTTCCCGAAAAACAAGTGAAAAACATGAAAGAAACGTTTTGGTCTCGCGCTATTATAAGCGCCACACACTTCATTTAACTTGTACTATTTAGCGCAATATGTTTTCTATTAAAAAATACCCGATTTTACGCAATACTACTTATAGTGTTAATCTGGCGCACAGTACCGCATGAACGGGTGATTTTTGTAGGACGTCAATATTTTGACGTTTTACTTGAAAAACAAGTGAAAACCATGAAAGATATCGGGATATCTCGTGCGGTTATTAGCGCTATGGGCTTATTTTGGGGTGTACTACCTTGCGCAACATGTCTACTTTTAAAAGATACCCGATTTTAATGAATACGACTTATAGTTTTATCAGAGAACATCATATCGCTCGCATGGAAAAAAAATTCGAAGCGTCAATTTTATGACGTTTTTCCCGAAAAACAAGTGAAAAACAGGAAAGAAACGTTTTGGTCTCGCGCTATTATAAGCGCCACACACTTCATTTAACTTGTACTATTTAGCGCAATATGTTTTCTATTAGAAAATACCCGATTTTACGCAATACTACTTATAGTTTTAATCTGGCGCACAGTACCGCATGAACGGGTGATTTTTGTAGGACGTCAATATTTTGACGTTTTTCTTGAAAAACAATTGAAAACCATGAAAGATATCGGGTTATCTCGTGCGGTTATAAGCGCTATGCGTTTATTTTGGAGTATACTACCTTGCGCAACATGTCTACTTTTAAAAGATACCCGATTTTAATGATTACGACTTATAGTTTTATCAGAGAACATCATATCGCTCGCATGGAAAAAAATTTCGAAGCGTCAATTTTATGACGTTTTTCCCGAAAAACAAGTGAAAAACATGAAAGAAACGTTTTGGTCTCGCGCTATTATAAGCGCCACACGCTTCATTTAACTTGTACTATTTTGTGCAATATGTTTTCTATTAGAAAATACCCGATTTTACGCAATACTACTTATAGTTTCAATCTGGTGCACAGTACCGCATGAACGGGTGATTTTTGTAGGACGTCAATATTTTGACGTTTTTCTTGAAAAACAAGTGAAAACCATGAAAGATATCGGGATATCTCGTGCGGTTATTAGCGCTATGCGTTTATTTTGGGGTGTACTACCTTGTGCAACATGTCTACTTTTAAAAGATACCCGATTTTAATGATTACGACTTATAGTTTTATCAGAGAACATCATATCGCTCGCATGGAAAAAAATTTCGAAGCGTCAATTTTATGACGTTTTTCCCGAAAAACAAGTGAAAAACATGAAAGAAACGTTTTGGTCTCGCGCTATTATAAGCGCCACACGCTTCAATTAACTTGTACTATTTTGTGCAATATGTTTTCTATTAGAAAATACCCGATTTTACGCAATACTACTTATAGTTTTAATCTGGCGCACAGTACCGCATGAACGGGTGATTTTTGTAGGACGTCAATATTTTGACGTTTTTCTTGAAAAACAAGTGAAAACCATGAAAGATATCGGGTTATCTCGTGCGGTTATAAGCGCTATGCGTTTATTTTGGAGTATACTACCTTGTGCAACATGTCTACTTTTAAAAGATACCCGATTTTAATGATTACGACTTATAGTTTTATCAGAGAACATCATATCGCTCGCATGGAAAAAAATTTCGAAGCGTCAATTTTATGACGTTTTTCCCGAAAAACAAGTGAAAAACATGAAAGAAACGTTTTGGTCTCGCGCTATTATAAGCGCCACACGCTTCATTTAACTTGTACTATTTTGTGCAATATGTTTTCTATTAGAAAATACCCGATTTTACGCAATACTACTTATAGTTTTAATCTGGCGCACAGTACCGCATGAACGGGTGATTTTTGTAGGACGTCAATATTTTGACGTTTTTCTTGAAAAACAAGTGAAAACCATGAAAGATATCGGGATATCTCGTGCGGTTATTAGCGCTATGCGTTTATTTTGGGGTGTACCACCTTGTGCAACATTTCTACTTTTAAAAGATACCCGATTTTAATGATTACGACTTATAGTTTTATCAGAGAACATCATATCGCTCGCATTGAAAAAATTTCGAAGCGTCAATTTTATGACGTTTTTCCCGAAAAACAAGTGAAAAACATGAAAGAAACGTTTTGGTCTCGCGCTATTATAAGCGCCACACGCTTCATTTAACTTGTACTATTTTGTGCAATATGTTTTCTATTAGAAAATACCCGATTTTACGCAATACTACTTATAGTTTTAATCTGGCGCGCAGTACCGCATGAACGGGTGATTTTTGTAGGACGTCAATATTTTGACGTTTTTCTTGAAAAACAAGTGAAAACTATGAAAGATATCGGGATATCTCGTGCGGTTATTAGCGCTATGCGTTTATTTTGGGGTGTACTACCTTGTGCAACATGTCTACTTTTAAAAGATACCCGATTTTAATGATTACGACTTATAGTTTTATCAGAGAACATCATATCGCTCGCATGGAAAAAAATTTCGAAGCGTCAATTTTATGACGTTTTTCCCGAAAAACAAGTGAAAAACATGAAAGAAACGTTTTGGTCTCGCGCTATTATAAGCGCCACACGCTTCATTTAACTTGTACTATTTTGTGCAATATGTTTTCTATTAGAAAATACCCGATTTTACGCAATACTACTTATAGTTTTAATCTGGCGCACAGTACCGCATGAACGGGTGATTTTTGTAGGACGTCAATATTTTGACGTTTTTCTTGAAAAACAAGTGAAAACTATGAAAGATATCGGGATATATCGTGCGGTTATTAGCGCTATGCGTTTATTTTGGGGTGTACTACCTTGTGCAACATGTCTACTTTTAAAAGATACCCGATTTTAATGATTACGACTTATAGTTTTATCAGAGAACATCATATCGCTCGCATGGAAAAAAATTTCGAAGCGTCAATTTTATGACGTTTTTCCCGAAAAACAAGTGAAAAACATGAAAGAAACGTTTTGGTCTCGCGCTATTATAAGCGCCACACGCTTCATTTAACTTGTACTATTTTGTGCAATATGTTTTCTATTAGAAAATACCCGATTTTACGCAATACTACTTATAGTTTTAATCTGGCGCACAGTACCGCATGAACGGGTGATTTTTATAGAACGTCAATATTTTGACGTTTTTCTTGAAAAACAAGTGAAAACCATGAAAGATATCGTGATATCTCGTGCGGTTATTAGCGCTATGCGTTTATTGTGGGGTGTACTACCTTGCGCAACATTTCTTCTTTTAAAAGATACCCGATTTTAATGATTACGACTTATAGTTTTATCAGAGAACATCATATCGCTCGCATGGAACAAAATTTCGAAGCGTCAATTTTATGACGTTTTTCCCGAAAAACAAGTGAAAAACATGAAAGAAACGTTTTGGTCTCGCGCTATTATAAGCGCCACACGCTTCATTTAACTTGTACTATTTTGTGCAATATGTTTTCTATTAGAAAATACCCGATTTTACGCAATACTACTTATAGTTTTTATCTGGCGCACAGTACCGCATGAACGGCTGATTTTTGTAGGACGTCAATATTTTGACGTTTTTCTTGAAAAACAAGTGAAAACCATGAAAGATATCGGGATATCTCGTGCGGTTATTAGCGCTATGCGTTTATTTTGGGGTGTACTACCTTGTGCAACATGTCTACTTTTAAAAGATACCCGATTTTAATGATTACGACTTATAGTTTTATCAGAGAACATCATATCGCTCGCATGGAAAAAAAATTCGAAGCGTCAATTTTATGACGTTTTTCCCGAAAAACAAGTGAAAAACATGAAAGAAACGTTTTGGTCTCGCGCTATTATAAGCGCCACACGCTTCAATTAACTTGTACTATTTTGTGCAATATGTTTTCTATTAGAAAATACCCGATTTTACGCAATACTTCTTATAGTTTTAATCTGGCGCACAGTACCGCATGAACGGGTGATTTTTGTAGAACGTCAATATTTTGACGTTTTTCTTGAAAAACAAGTGAAAACCATGAAAGATATCGGGATATCTCGTGCGGTTATTAGCGCTATGCGTTTATTTTGGGGTGTACTACCTTGCGCAACATGTCTACTTTTAAAAGATACCCGATTTTAATGATTACGACTTATAGTTTTATCAGAGAACATCATATCGCTCGCATGGAACAAAATTTCGAAGCGTCAATTTTATGACGTTTTTCCCGAAAAACAAGTGAAAAACATGAAAGAAACGTTTTGGTCTCGCGCTATTATAAGCGCCACACGCTTCATTTAACTTGTACTATTTTGTGCAATATGTTTTCTATTAGAAAATACCCGATTTTACGCAATACTACTTATAGTTTTAATCTGGCGCACAGTACCGCATGAACGGGTAATTTTTGTAGGACGTCAATATTTTGACGTTTTTCTTGAAAAACAAGTGAAAACCATGAAAGATATCGGGATATCTCGTGCGGTTATTAGCGCTATGCGTTTATTTTGGGGTGTACTACCTTGCGCAACATGTCTACTTTTAAAAGATACCCGATTTCAATGATTTCGACTTATAGTTTTATCAGAGAACATCATATCGCTCGCATGGAAAAAAATTTCGAAGCGTCAATTTTATGACGTTTTTCCCGAAAAACAAGTGAAAAACATGAAAGAAACGTTTTGGTCTCGCGCTATTATAAGCGCCACACGCTTCATTTAACTTGTACTATTTTGTGCAATATGTTTTCTATTAGAAAATACCCGATTTTACGCAATACTACTTATAGTTTTAATCTGGCGCACAGTACCGCATGAACGGTCGATTTTTGTAGGACGTCAATATTTTGACGTTTTTCTTGAAAAACAAGTGAAAACCATGAAAGATATCGGGATATCTCGTGCGGTTATTAGCGCTATGCGTTGATTTTGGGGTGTACTACCTTGTGCAACATGTCTACTTTTAAAAGATACCCGATTTTAATGATTACGACTTATAGTTTTATCAGAGAACATCATATCGCTCGCATGGAAAAAAATTTCGAAGCGTCAATTTTATGACGTTTTTCCCGAAAAACAAGTGAAAAACATGAAAGAAACGTTTTGGTCTCGCGCTATTATAAGCGCCACACGCTTCATTTAACTTGTACTATTTTGTGCAATATGTTTTCTATTAGAAAATACCCGATTTTACGCAATACTACTTATAGTTTTAATCTGGCGCACAGTACCGCATGAACGGGTGATTTTTGTAGAACGTCAATATTTTTACGTTTTTCTTGAAAAACAAGTGAAAACCATGAAAGATATCGGGATATCTCGTGCGGTTATAAGCGCTATGCGTTTATTTTGGGGTGTACTACCTTGCGCAACATGTCTACTTTTAAAAGATACCCGATTTTAATGATTACGACTTATAGTTTTATCAGAGAACATCATATCGCTCGCATGGAAAAAAATTTCGAAGCGTCAATTTTATGACGTTTTTCCCGAAAAACAAGTGAAAAACATGAAAGAAACGTTTTGGTCTCGCGCTATTATAAGCGCCACACGCTTCATTTAACTTGTACTATTTTGTGCAATATGTTTTCTATTAGAAAATACCCGATTTTACGCAATACTACTTATAGTTTTAATCTGGCGCACAGTACCGCATGAACGGGTGATTTTTGTAGGACGTCAATATTTTGACGTTTTTCTTGAAAAACAAGTGAAAACCATGAAAGATATCGGGATATCTCGTGCGGTTATTAGCGCTATGCGTTTATTTTGGGGTGTACTACCTTGCGCAACATGTCTACTTTTAAAAAACCCGATTTCAATGATTTCGACTTATAGTTTTATCAGAGAACATCATATCGCTCGCATGGAAAAAAATTTCGAAGCGTCAATTTTATGACGTTTTCCCGAAATACAAGTGAAAAACATGAAAGAAACGTTTTGGTCTCGCGCTATTATAAGCGCCACACGCTTCATTTAACTTGTACTATTTTGTGCAATATGTTTTCTATTAGAAAATACCCGATTTTACGTAATACTACTTATAGTTTTAATCTGGCGCACAGTACCGCATGAACGGTCGATTTTTGTAGGACGTCAATATTTTGACGTTTTTCTTGAAAAACAAGTGAAAACCATGAAAGATATCGGGATATCTCGTGCGGTTATTAGCGCTATGCGTTTATTTTGGGGTGTACTACCTTGTGCAACATGTTTACTTTTAAAAGATACCCGATTTTAATGATTACGACTTATAGTTTTATCAGAGAACATCATATCGCTCGCATGGAAAAAAATTTCGAAGCGTCAATTTTATGACGTTTTTCCCGAAAAACAAGTGAAAAACATGAAAGAAACGTTTTGGTCTCGCGCTATTATAAGCGCCACACGCTTCATTTAACTTGTACTATTTTGTGCAATATGTTTTCTATTAGAAAATACCCGATTTTACGCAATACTACTTATAGTTTTAATCTGGCGCACAGTACCGCATGAACGGGTGATTTTTGTAGAACGTCAATATTTTGACGTTTTTCTTGAAAAACAAGTGAAAACCATGAAAGATATCGGGATATCTCGTGCGGTTATTAGCGCTATGCGTTTATTTTGGGGTGTACTACCTTGCGCAACATGTCTACTTTTAAAAGATACCCGATTTCAATGATTTCGACTTATAGTTTTATCAGAGAACATCATATCGCTCGCATGGAAAAAAATTTCGAAGCGTCAATTTTATGACGTTTTCCCGAAATACAAGTGAAAAACATGAAAGAAACGTTTTGGTCTCGCGCTATTATAAGCGCCACACGCTTCATTTAACTTGTACTATTTTGTGCAATATGTTTTCTATTAGAAAATACCCGATTTTACGTAATACTACTTATAGTTTTAATCTGGCGCACAGTACCGCATGAACGGTCGATTTTTGTAGGACGTCAATATTTTGACGTTTTTCTTGAAAAACAAGTGAAAACCATGAAAGATATCGGGATATCTCGTGCGGTTATTAGCGCTATGCGTTTATTTTGGGGTGTACTACCTTGTGCAACATGTTTACTTTTAAAAGATACCCGATTTTAATGATTACGACTTATAGTTTTATCAGAGAACATCATATCGCTCGCATGGAAAAAAATTTCGAAGCGTCAATTTTATGACGTTTTTCCCGAAAAACAAGTGAAAAACATGAAAGAAACGTTTTGGTCTCGCGCTATTATAAGCGCCACACGCTTCATTTAACTTGTACTATTTTGTGCAATATGTTTTCTATTAGAAAATACCCGATTTTACGCAATACTACTTATAGTTTTAATCTGGCGCACAGTACCGCATGAACGGGTGATTTTTGTAGAACGTCAATATTTTGACGTTTTTCTTGAAAAACAAGTGAAAACCATGAAAGATATCGGGATATCTCGTGCGGTTATTAGCGCTATGCGTTTATTTTGGGGTGTACTACCTTGTGCAACATGTCTACTTTTAAAAGATACCCGATTTTAATGATTACGACTTATAGTTTTATCAGAGAACATCATATCGCTCGCATGGAAAAAAAATTCGAAGCGTCAATTTTATGACGTTTTTCCCGAAAAACAAGTGAAAAACATGAAAGAAACGTTTTGGTCTCGCGCTATTATAAGCGCCACACGCTTCAATTAACTTGTACTATTTTGTGCAATATGTTTTCTATTAGAAAATACCCGATTTTACGCAATACTATTTATAGTTTTAATCTGGCGCACAGTACCGCATGAACGGGTGATTTTTGTAGAACGTCAATATTTTGACGTTTTTCTTGAAAAACAAGTGAAAACCATGAAAGATATCGGGATATCTCGTGCGGTTATTAGCGCTATGCGTTTATTTTGGGGTGTACTACCTTGCGCAACATGTCTACTTTTAAAAGATACCCGATTTTAATGATTACGACTTATAGTTTTATCAGAGAACATCATATCGCTCGCATGGAACAAAATTTCGAAGCGTCAATTTTATGACGTTTTTCCCGAAAAACAAGTGAAAAACATGAAAGAAACGTTTTGGTCTCGCGCTATTATAAGCGCCACACGCTTCATTTAACTTGTACTATTTTGTGCAATATGTTTTCTATTAGAAAATACCCGATTTTACGCAATACTACTTATAGTTTTAATCTGGCGCACAGTACCGCATGAACGGGTGATTTTTGTAGGACGTCAATATTTTGACGTTTTTCTTGAAAAACAAGTGAAAACCATGAAAGATATCGGGATATCTCGTGCGGTTATTAGCGCTATGCGTTTATTTTGGGGTGTACTACATTGCGCAACATGTCTACTTTTAAAAGATACCCGATTTCAATGATTTCGACTTATAGTTTTATCAGAGAACATCATATCGCTCGCATGGAAAAAAATTTCGAAGCGTCAATTTTATGACGTTTTTCCCGAAAAACAAGTGAAAAACATGAAAGAAACGTTTTGGTCTCGCGCTATTATAAGCGCCACACGCTTCATTTAACTTGTACTATTTTGTGCAATATGTTTTCTATTAGAAAATACCCGATTTTACGCAATACTACTTATAGTTTTAATCTGGCGCACAGTACCGCATGAACGGGTGATTTTTGTAGGACGTCAATATTTTGACGTTTTTCTTGAAAAACAAGTGAAAACCATGAAAGATATCGGGATATCTCGTGCGGTTATTAGCGCTATGCGTTTATTTTGGGGTGTACTACCTTGCGCAACATGTCTACTTTTAAAAGATACCCGATTTCAATGATTTCGACTTATAGTTTTATCAGAGAACATCATATCGCTCGCATGGAAAAAAATTTCGAAGCGTCAATTTTATGACGTTTTTCCCGAAAAACAAGTGAAAAACATGAAAGAAACGTTTTGGTCTCGCGCTATTATAAGCGCCACACGCTTCATTTAACTTGTACTATTTTGTGCAATATGTTTTCTATTAGAAAATACCCGATTTTACGCAATACTACTTATAGTTTTAATCTGGCGCACAGTACCGCATGAACGGGTGATTTTTGTAGAACGTCAATATTTTGACGTTTTTCTTGAAAAACAAGTGAAAACCATGAAAGATATCGGGATATCTCGTGCGGTTATTAGCGCTATGCGTTTATTTTGGGGTGTACTACCTTGCGCAACATGTCTACTTTTAAAAGATACCCGATTTTAATGATTACGACTTATAGTTTTATCAGAGAACATCATATCGCTCGCATGGAAAAAAATTTCGTAGCGTCAATTTTATGACGTTTTTCCCGAAAAACAAGTGAAAAACATGAAAGAAATGTTTTGGTCTAGCGCTATTATAAGCGCCACACGCTTCATTTAACTTGTACTATTTTGTGCAATATGTTTTCTATTAGAAAATACCCGATTTTACGCAATACTACTTATAGTTTTAATCTGGTGCACAGTACCGCATGAACGGGTGATTTTTGTAGGACGTCAATATTTTGACGTTTTTCTTGAAAAACAAGTGAAAACCATGAAAGATATCGGGATATCTCGTGCGGTTATAAGCGCTATGCGTTTATTTTGGGGTGTACTACCTTGTGCAACATGTCTACTTTTAAAAGATACCCGATTTTAATGATTACGACTTATAGTTTAATCAGAGAACATCATATCGCTCGCATGGAAAAAAATTTCGAAGCGTCAATTTTATGACGTTTTTCCCGAAAAACAAGTGAAAAACATGAAAGAAACGTTTTGGTCTCGCGCTATTATAAGCGCCACACGCTTCATTTAACTTGTACTATTTTGTGCAATATGTTTTCTATTAGAAAATACCCGATTTTACGCAATACTATTTATAGTTTTAATCTGGCGCACAGTACCGCATGAACGGGTGATTTTTGTAGGACGTCAATATTTTGACGTTTTTCTTGAAAAACAAGTGAAAACCATGAAAGATATCGGGATATCTCGTGCGGTTATTAGCGCTATGCGTTTATTTTGGGGTGTACTACCTTGCGCAACATGTCTACTTTTAAAAGATACCCGATTTCAATGATTTCGACTTATAGTTTTATCAGAGAACATCATATCGCTCGCATGGAAAAAAATTTCGAAGCGTCAATTTTATGACGTTTTTCCCGAAATACAAGTGAAAAACATGAAAGAAAAGTTTTGGTCTCGCGCTATTATAAGCGCCACACGCTTCATTTAACTTGTACTATTTTGTGCAATATGTTTTCTATTAGAAAATACCCGATTTTACGCAATACTACTTATAGTTTTAATCTGGCGCACAGTACCGCATGAACGGGTGATTTTTGTAGGACGTCAATATTTTGACGTTTTTCTTGAAAAACAAGTGAAAACCATGAAAGATATCGGGATATCTCGTGCGGTTATTAGCGCTATGCGTTTATTTTGGGGTGTACTACCTTGTGCAACATGTCTACTTTTAAAAGATACCCGATTTTAATGATTACGACTTATAGTTTTATCAGAGAACATCATATCGCTCGCATGGAAAAAAATTTCGAAGCGTCAATTTTATGACGTTTTCCCGAAAAACAAGTGAAAAACATGAAAGAAACGTTTTGGTCTCGCGCTATTATAAGCGCCACACGCTTCATTTAACTTGTACTATTTTGTGCAATATGTTTTCTATTAGAAAATACCCGATTTTACGCAATACTACTTATAGTTTTAATCTGGCGCACAGTACCGCATGAACGGGTGATTTTTGTAGGACGTCAATATTTTGACGTTTTTCTTGAAAAACAAGTGAAAACCATGAAAGATATCGGGATATCTCGTGCGGTTATTAGCGCTCTGCGTTTATTTTGGGGTGTACTACCTTGTGCAACATGTCTACTTTTAAAAGATACCCGATTTTAATGATTACGACTTATAGTTTTATCAGAGAACATCATATCGCTCGCATGGAAAAAAATTTCGAAGCGTCAATTTTATGACGTTTTTCCCGAAAAACAAGTGAAAAACATGAAAGAAACGTTTTGGTCTCGCGCTATTATAAGCGCCACACGCTTCATTTAACTTGTACTATTTTGTGCAATATGTTTTCTATTAGAAAATACCCGATTTTACGCAATACTACTTATAATTTTAATCTGGCGCACAGTACCGCATGAACGGGTGATTTTTGTAGAACGTCAATATTTTGACGTTTTTCTTGAAAAACAAGTGAAAACCATGAAAGATATCGGGATATCTCGTGCGGTTATTAGCGCTATGCGTTTATTTTGGGGTGTACTACCGTGCGCAACATATCTACTTTTAAAAGATACCCGATTTTAATGATTACGACTTATAGTTTTATCAGAGAACATCATATCGCTCGCATGGAAAAAAATTTCGAAGCGTCAATTTTATGACGTTTTTCCCGAAAAACAAGTGAAAAACATGAAAGAAACGTTTTGGTCTCGCGCTATTATAAGCGCCACACGCTTCATTTAACTTGTACTATTTTGTGCAATATGTTTTCTATTAGAAAATACCCGATTTTACGCAATACTACTTATAGTTTTAATCTGGCGCACAGTACCGCATGAACGGGTGATTTTTGTAGGACGTCAATATTTTGACGTTTTTCTTGAAAAACAAGTGAAAACCATGAAAGATATCGGGATATCTCGTGCGGTTATTAGCGCTATGCGTTTATTTTGGGGTGTACTACCTTGCGCAACATGTCTACTTTTAAAAGATACCCGATTTTAATGATTACGACTTATAGTTTTATCAGAGAACATCATATCGCTCGCATGGAACAAAATTTCGAAGCGTCAATTTTATGACGTTTTTCCCGAAAAACAAGTGAAAAACATGAAAGAAACGCTTTGGTCTCGCGCTATTGTAAGCGCCACACCCTTCATTTAACTTGTACTATTTTGTGCAATATGTTTTCTATTAGTAAATACCCGATTTTACGCAATACTACTTATAGTTTTAATCTGGCGCACAGTACCGCATGAACGGGTGATTTTTGTAGGACGTCAATATTTTGACGTTTTTCTTGAAAAACAAGTGAAAACTATGAAAGATATCGGGATATCTCGTGCGGTTATTAGCGCTATGCGTTTATTTTGGGGTGTACTACCTTGTGCAACATGTCTACTTTTAAAAGATACCCGATTTTAATGATTACGACTTATAGTTTTATCAGAGAACATCATATCGCTCGCATGGAAAAAAATTTCGAAGCGTCAATTTTATGACGTTTTACCCGAAAAACAAGTGAAAAACATGAAAGAAACGTTTTGGTCTCGCGCTATTATAAGCGCCACACGCTTCATTTAACTTGTACTATTTTGTGCAATATGTTTTCTATTAGAAAATACCCGATTTTACGCAATACTACTTATAGTTTTAATCTGGCGCACAGTACCGCATGAACGGGTGATTTTTGTAGAACGTCAATATTTTGACGTTTTTCTTGAAAAACAAGTGAAAACCATGAAAGATATCGGGATATCTCGTGCGGTTATTAGCGCTATGCGTTTATTTTGGGGTGTACTACCTTGCGCAACATGTCTACTTTTAAAAGATACCCGATTTTAATGATTACGACTTATAGTTTCATCAGAGAACATCATATCGCTCGCATGGAAACAAATTTCGAAGCGTCAATTTTATGACGTTTTTCCCGAAAAAAAAGTGAAAAACATGAAAGAAACGTTTTGGTTTCGCGCTATTATAAGCGCCACACGCTTCATTTAACTTGTACAATTTTGTGCAATATGTTTTCTATTAGAAAATACCCGATTTTACGCAATACTACTTATAGTTTGAATCTGGCGCACAGTACCGCATGAACGGGTGATTTTTGTAGGACGTCAATATTTTGACGTTTTTCTTGAAAAACAAGTGAAAACCATGAAAGATATCGGGATATCTCGTGCGGTTATTAGCGCTATGCGTTTATTTTGGGGTGTACTACCTTGCGCAACATGTCTACTTTTAAAAGATACCCGATTTTAATGATTACGACTTATAGTTTTATCAGAGAACATCATATCGCTCGCATGGAAAAAAATTTCGAAGCGTCAATTTTATGACGTTTTTCCCGAAAAACAAGTGAAAAACATGAAAGAAACGTTTTGGTCTCGCGCTATTATAAGCGCCACACGCTTCATTTAACTTGTACTATTTTGTGCAATATGTTTTCTATTCGAAAATACCCGATTTTACGCAATACTACTTATAGTTTTAATCTGGCGCACAGTACCGCATGAACGGGTGATTTTTGTAGGACGTCAATATTTTGACGTTTTTCTTGAAAAACAAGTGAAAACCATGAAAGATATCGGGATATCTCGTGCGGTTATTAGCGCTATGCGTTTATTTTGGGGTGTACTACCTTGCGCAACATGTCTACTTTTAAAAGATACCCGATTTTAATGATTACGACTTATAGTTTTATCAGAGAACATCATATCGCTCGCATGGAAAAAAAATTCGAAGCGTCAATTTTATGACGTTTTTCCCGAAAAACAAGTGAAAAACATGAAAGAAACGTTTTGGTCTCGCGCTATTATAAGCGCCACACGCTTCATTTAACTTGTACTATTTTGTGCAATATGTTTTCTATTAGAAAATACCCGATTTTACGCAATACTACTTAAAGTTTTAATCTGGCGCACAGTACCGCATGAACGGGTGATTTTTGTAGGACGTCAATATTTTGACGTTTTTCTTGAAAAACAAGTGAAAACCATGAAAGATATCGGGATATCTCGTGCGGTTATTAGCGCTATGCGTTTATTTTGGGGTGTACTACCTTGCGCAACATGTCTACTTTTAAAAGTTACCCGATTTTAATGATTACGACTTATAGTTTTATCAGAGAACATCATATCGCTCGCATGGAAAAAAATTTCGAAGCGTCAATTTTATGACGTTTTTCCCGAAAAACAAGTGAAAAACATGAAAGAAACGTTTTGGTCTCGCGCTATTATAAGCGCCACACGCTTCATTTAACTTGTACTATTTTGTGCAATATGTTTTCTATTAGAAAATACCCGATTTTACGCAATACTACTTATAGTTTTAATCTGGCGCACAGTACCGCATGAACGGGTAATTTTTGTAGGACGTCAATATTTTGACGTTTTTCTTGAAAAACAAGTGAAAACCATGAAAGATATCGGGATATCTCGTGTGGTTATTAGCGCTATGCGTTTATTTTGGGGTGTACTACCTTGCACAACATGTCTACTTTTAAAAGATACCCGATTTTAATGATTACGACTGATAGTTTTATCAGAGAACATCATATCGCTCGCATGGAAAAAAATTTCGAAGCGTCAATTTTATGACGTTTTTCCCGAAAAACAAGTGAAAAACATGAAAGAAACGCTTTGGTCTCGCGCTATTATAAGCGCCACACCCTTCATTTAACTTGTACTATTTTGTGCAATATGTTTTCTATTAGAAAATACCCGATTTTACGCAATACTACTTATAGTTTTAATCTGGCGCACAGTACCGCATGAACGGGTGATTTTTGTAGGACGTCAATATTTTGACGTTTTTCTTGAAAAACAAGTGAAAACTATGAAAGATATCGGGATATCTCGTGCGGTTATTAGCGCTATGCGTTTATTTTGGGGTGTACTACCTTGTGCAACATGTCTACTTTTAAAAGATACCCGATTTTAATGATTACGACTTATAGTTTTATCAGAGAACATCATATCGCTCGCATGGAAAAAAATTTCGAAGCGTCAATTTTATGACGTTTTACCCGAAAAACAAGTGAAAAACATGAAAGAAACGTTTTGGTCTCGCGCTATTATAAGCGCCACACGCTTCATTTAACTTGTACTATTTTGTGCAATATGTTTTCTATTAGAAAATACCCGATTTTACGCAATACTACTTATAGTTTTAATCTGGCGCACAGTACCGCATGAACGGGTGATTTTTGTAGAACGTCAATATTTTGACGTTTTTCTTGAAAAACAAGTGAAAACCATGAAAGATATCGGGATATCTCGTGCGGTTATTAGCGATATGCGTTTATTTTGGGGTGTACTACCTTGCGCAACATGTCTACTTTTAAAAGATACCCGATTTTAATGATTACGACTTATAGTTTTATCAGAGAACATCATATCGCTCGCATGGAAAAAAAATTCGAAGCGTCAATTTTATTACGTTTTTCCCGAAAAACAAGTGAAAAACATGAAAGAAACGTTTTGGTCTCGCGCTATTATAAGCGCCACACGCTTCATTTAACTTGTACTATTTTGTGCAATATGTTTTCTATTAGAAAATACCCGATTTTACGCAATACTACTTATAGTTTTAATTTGGCGCACAGTACCGCATGAACGGGTGATTTTTGTAGAACGTCAATATTTTGACGTTTTTCTTGAAAAACAAGTGAAAACCATGAAAGATATCGGGATATCTCGTGCGGTTATTAGCGCTTTGTGTTTATTTTGGGGTGTACTACCTTGCGCAACATGTCTACTTTTAAAAGATACCCGATTTTAATGATTACGACTTATAGTTTCATCAGAGAACATCATATCGCTCGCATGGAAAAAAATTTCGAAGCGTCAATTTTATGACGTTTTTCCCGAAAAACAAGTGAAAAACATGAAAGAAATGTTTTGGTCTCGCGCTATTATAAGCGCCACACGCTTCATTTAACTTGTACAATTTTGTGCAATATGTTTTCTATTAGAAAATACCCGATTTTACGCAATACTACTTATAGTTTTAATCTGGCGCACAGTACCGCATGAACGGGTGATTTTTGTAGGACGTCAATATTTTGACGTTTTTCTTGAAAAACAAGTGAAAACCATGAAAGATATCGGGATATCTCGTGCGGTTATTAGCGCTATGCGTTTATTTTGGGGTGTACTACCTTGCGCAACATGTCTACTTTTAAAAGATACCCGATTTTAATGATTACGACTTATAGTTTCATCAGAGAACATCATATCGCTCGCATGGAAAAAAATTTCGAAGCGTCAATTTTATGACGTTTTTCCCGAAAAAAAAGTGAAAAACATGAAAGAAACGTTTTGGTCTCGCGCTATTATAAGCGCCACACGCTTCATTTAACTTGTACAATTTTGTGCAATATGTTTTCTATTAGAAAATACCCGATTTTACGCAATACTACTTATAGTTTGAATCTGGCGCACAGTACCGCATGAACGGGTGATTTTTGTAGGACGTCAATATTTTGACGTTTTTCTTGAAAAACAAGTGAAAACCATGAAAGATATCGGGATATCTCGTGCGGTTATTAGCGCTATGCGTTTATTTTGGGGTGTACTACCTTGCGCAACATGTCTACTTTTAAAAGATACCCGATTTTAATGATTACGACTTATAGTTTTATCAGAGAACATCATATCGCTCGCATGGAAAAAAATTTCGAAGCGTCAATTTTATGACGTTTTTCCCGAAAAACAAGTGAAAAACATGAAAGAAACGTTTTGGTCTCGCGCTATTATAAGCGCCACACGCTTCATTTAACTTGTACTATTTTGTGCAATATGTTTTCTATTAGAAAATACCCGATTTTACGCAATACTACTTATAGTTTTAATCTGGCGCACAGTACCGCATGAACGGGTGATTTTTGTAGGACGTCAATATTTTGACGTTTTTCTTGAAAAACAAGTGAAAACCATGAAAGATATCGGGATATCTCGTGCGGTTATTAGCGCTATGCGTTTATTTTGGAGTGTACTACCTTGCGCAACATGTCTACTTTTAAAAGATACCCGATTTTAATGATTACGACTTATAGTTTTATCAGAGAACATCATATCGCTCGCATGGAAAAAAAATTCGAAGCGTCAATTTTATGACGTTTTTCCCGAAAAACAAGTGAAAAACATGAAAGAAACGTTTTGGTCTCGCGCTATTATAAGCGCCACACGCTTCATTTAACTTGTACTATTTTGTGCAATATGTTTTCTATTAGAAAATACCCGATTTTACGCAATACTACTTAAAGTTTTAATCTGGCGCACAGTACCGCATGAACGGGTGATTTTTGTAGGACGTCAATATTTTGACGTTTTTCTTGAAAAACAAGTGAAAACCATGAAAGATATCGGGATATCTCGTGCGGTTATTAGCGCTATGCGTTTATTTTGGGGTGTACTACCTTGCGCAACATGTCTACTTTTAAAAGTTACCCGATTTTAATGATTACGACTTATAGTTTTATCAGAGAACATCATATCGCTCGCATGGAAAAAAAATTCGAAGCGTCAATTTTATGACGTTTTTCCCGAAAAACAAGTGAAAAACATGAAAGAAACGTTTTGGTCTCGCGCTATTATAAGCGCCACACGCTTCATTTAACTTGTACTATTTTGTGCAATATGTTTTCTATTAGAAAATACCCGATTTTACGCAATACTACTTATAGTTTTAATCTGGCGCACAGTACCGCATGAACGGGTGATTTTTGTAGGACGTCAATATTTTGACGTTTTTCTTGAAAAACAAGTGAAAACCATGAAAGATATCGGGATATCTCGTGCGGTTATTAGCGCTATGCGTTTATTTTGGGGTGTACTACCTTGCGCAACATGTCTACTTTTAAAAGATACCCGATTTTAATGATTACGACTTATAGTTTTATCAGAGAACATCATATCGCTCGCATGGAAAAAAATTTCGAAGTGTCAATTTTATGACGTTTTTCCCGAAAAACAAGTGAAAAACATGAAAGAAACGTTTTGGTCTCGCGCTATTATAAGCGCCACACGCTTCATTTAACTTGTACAATTTTGTGCAATATGTTTTCTATTAGAAAATACCAGATTTTACGCAATACTACTTATAGTTTTAATCTGGCGCACAGTACCGCATGAACGGGTGATTTTTGTAGAACGTCAATATTTTGACGTTTTTCTTGAAAAACAAGTGAAAACCATGAAAGATATGGGGATATCTCGTGCGGTTATTAGCGCTATGCGTTTATTTTGGGGTGTACTACCTTGCGCAACATGTCTACTTTTAAAAGATACCCGATTTTAATGATTACGACTTATAGTTTTATCAGAGAACATCATATCGCTCGCATGGAAAAAAATTTCGAAGCGTCAATTTTATGACGTTTTTCCCGAAAAACAAGTGAAAAACATGAAAGAAACGTTTTGATCTCGCGCTATTATAAGCGCCACACGCTTCATTTAACTTGTACTATTTTGTGCAATATGTTTTCTATTAGAAAATACCCGATTTTACGCAATACTACTTATAGTTTTAATCTGGCGCACAGTACCGCATGAACGGGTGATTTTTGTAGGACGTCAATATTTTGACGTTTTTCTTGAAAAACAAGTGAAAACCATGAAAGATATCGGGATATCTCGTGCGGTTATTAGCGCTATGCGTTTATTTTGGGGTGTACTACCTTGCGCAACATGTCTACTTTTAAAAGATACCCGATTTTAATGATTACGACTTATAGTTTTATCAGAGAACATCATATCGCTCGCATGGAAAAAAATTTCGAAGCGTCAATTTTATGACGTTTTTCCGAAAAACAAGTGAAAAACATGAAAGAAACGTTTTGGTCTCGCGCTATTATAAGCGCCACACGCTTCATTTAACTTGTACTATTTTGTGCAATATGTTTTCTATTAGAAAATACCCGATTTTACGCAATACTACTTATAGTTTTAATCTGGCCCACAGTACCGCATGAACGGTAGATTTTTGTAGGACGTCAATATTTTGACGTTTTTCTTGAAAAACAAGTGAAAACTATGAAAGATATCGGGATATCTCGTGCGGTTATTAGCGCTATGCGTTTATTTTGGGGTGTACTACCTTGAGCAACATGTCTACTTTTAAAAGATACCCCATTTTAATGATTACGACTTATAGTTTTATCAGAGAACATCATATCGCTCGCATGGAAAAAAAATTCGAAGCGTCAATTTTATGACGTTTTTCTCGAAAAACAAGTGAAAAACATGAAAGAAACGTTTTGGTCTCGCGCTATTATAAGCGCCACACGCTTCATTTAACTTGTACTATTTTGTGCAATATGTTTTCTATTATAAAATACCCGATTTTACGCAATACTACTTATAGTTTTAATCTGGCGCACAGTACCGCATGAACGGGTGATTTTTGTAGGACGTCAATATTTTGACGTTTTTCTTGAAAAACAAGTGAAAACCATGAAAGATATCGGGATATCTCGTGCGGTTATTAGCGCTATGCGTTTATTTTGGGGTGTACTACCTTGCGCAACATGTCTACTTTTAAAAGTTACCCGATTTTAATGATTACGACTTATAGTTTTATCAGAGAACATCATATCGCTCGCATGGAAAAAAATTTCGAAGCGTCAATTTTATGACGTTTTTCCCGAAAAACAAGTGAAAAACATGAAAGAAACGTTTTGGTCTCGCGCTATTATAAGCGCCACACGCTTCATTTAACTTGTACTATTTTGTGCAATATGTTTTCTATTCGAAAATACCCGATTTTACGCAATACTACTTATAGTTTTAATCTGGCGCACAGTACCGCATGAACGGGTGATTTTTGTAGGACGTCAATATTTTGACGTTTTTCTTGAAAAACAAGTGAAAACCATGAAAGATATCGGGATATCTCGTGCGGTTATTAGCGCTATGCGTTTATTTTGGGGTGTACTACCTTGCGCAACATGTCTACTTTTAAAAGTTACCCGATTTTAATGATTACGACTTATAGGTTTATCAGAGAACATCATATCGCTCGCATGGAAAAAAATTTCGAAGCGTCAATTTTATGACGTTTTTCCCGAAAAACAAGTGAAAAACATGAAAGAAACGTTTTGGTCTCGCGCTATTATAAGCGCCACACGCTTCATTTAACTTGTACTATTTTGTGCAATATGTTTTCTATTAGAAAATACCCGATTTTACGCAATACTACTTATAGTTTTAATCTGGCGCACAGTACCGCATGAACGGGTGATTTTTGTAGGACGTCAATATTTTGACGTTTTTCTTGAAAAACAAGTGAAAACCATGAAAGATATGGGGATATCTCGTGCGGTTATTAGCGCTATGCGTTTATTTTGGGGTGTACTACCTTGCGCAACATGTCTATTTTTAAAAGATACCCGATTTTAATGATTACGACTTATAGTTTTATCAGAGAACATCATATCGCTCGCATGGAAAAAAATTTCGAAGCGTCAATTTTATGACGTTTTTCCCGAAAAACAAGTGAAAAACATGAAAGAAACGTTTTGATCTCGCGCTATTATAAGCGCCACACGCTTCATTTAACTTGTACTATTTTGTGCAATATGTTTTCTATTAGAAAATACCCGATTTTACGCAATACTACTTATAGTTTTAATCTGGCGCACAGTACCGCATGAACGGGTGATTTTTGTAGGACGTCAATATTTTGACGTTTTTCTTGAAAAACAAGTGAAAACCATGAAAGATATCGGGATATCTCGTGCGGTTATTAGTGCTATGCGTTTATTTTGGGGTGTACTACCTTGCGCACCATGTCTACTTTTAAAAGATACCCGATTTTAATGATTACGACTTATAGTTTTATCAGAGAACATCATATCGCTCGCATGGAAAAAAATTTCGAAGCCTCAATTTTATGACGTTTTTCCCGAAAAACAAGTGAAAAACATGAAAGAAACGTTTTGGTCTCGCGCTATTATAAGCGCCACACGCTTCATTTAACTTGTACTATTTTGTGTAATATGTTTTCTATTAGAAAATACCCGATTTTACGCAATACTACTTATAGTTTTAATCTGGCGCACAGTACCGCATGAACGGGTGATTTTTGTAGGACGTCAATATTTTGACGTTTTTCTTGAAAAACAAGTGAAAATCATGAAAGATATCGGGATATCTCGTGCGGTTATTAGCGCTATGCGTTTATTTTGGGGTGTACTACCTTGCGCACCATGTCTACTTTTAAAAGATACCCGATTTTAATGATTACGACTTATAGTTTTATCAGAGAACATCATATCGCTCGCATGGAAAAAAATTTCGAAGCCTCAATTTTATGACGTTTTTCCCGAAAAACAAGTGAAAAACATGAAAGAAACGTTTTGGTCTCGCGCTATTATAAGCGCCACACGCTTCATTTAACTTGTACTATTTTGTGTAATATGTTTTCTATTAGAAAATACCCGATTTTACGCAATACTACTTATAGTTTTAATCTGGCGCACAGTACCGCATGAACGGGTGATTTTTGTAGGACGTCAATATTTTGACGTTTTTCTTGAAAAACAAGTGAAAACCATGAAAGATATCGGGATATCTCGTGCGGTTATTAGCGCTATGCGTTTATTTTGGGGTGTACTACCTTGCGCACCATGTCTACTTTTAAAAGATACCCGATTTTAATGATTACGACTTATAGTTTTATCAGAGAACATCATATCGCTCGCATGGAAAAAAAAATTCGAAGCGTCAATTTTATGACGTTTTTCCCGAAAAACAAGTGAAAAACATGAAAGAAACGTTTTGGTCTCGCGCTATTATAAGCGCCACACGCTTCATTTAACTTGTACTATTTTGTGCAATATGTTTTCTATTAGACAATACCCGATTTTACGCAATACTACTTATAGTTTTAATCTGGCGCACAGTACCGCATGAACGGGTGATTTTTGTAGGACGTCAATATTTTGACGTTTTTCTTGAAAAACAAGTGAAAACCATGAAAGATATCGGGATATCTCGTGCGGTTATTAGCGCTATGCGTTTATTTTGGGGTGTACTACCTTGCGCACCATGTCTACTTTTAAAAGATACCCGATTTTAATGATTACGACTTATAGTTTTATCAGAGAACATCATATCGCTCGCATGGAAAAAAATTTCGAAGCGTCAATTTTATGACGTTTTTCCCGAAAAAACAAGTGAAAAACATGAAAGAAACGTTTTGGTCTCGCGCTATTATAAGCGCCACACACTTCATTTAACTTGTACTATTTAGCGCAATATATTTTCTATTAGAAAATACCCAATTTTACGCAATACTACTTATAGTTTTAATCTGGCGCACAGTACCGCATGAACGGGTGATTTTTGTAGGACGTCAATATTTTGACGTTTTTCTTGAAAAACAAGTGAAAACCATGAAAAATATCGGGGTATCTCGTGCGGTTATTAGCGCTATGGGCTTATTTTGGGGTGTACTACCTTGCGCAACATGTCTACTTTTAAAAGATATCCGATTTTAATGAATACGACTTATAGTTTTATCAGAGAACATCATATCGCTCGCATGGAAAAAAAAATTCGAAGCGTCAACTTTATGACGTTTTTCCCGAAAAACAAGTGAAAAACATGAAAGAAACGTTTTGGTCTCGCGCTATTATAAGCGCCACACACTTCATTTAACTTGTACTATTTAGCGCAATATGTTTTCTATTAGAAAATACCCAATTTTACGCAATACTACTTATAGTTTTCATCTGGCGCACAGTACCGCATGAACGGGTGATTTTTGTAGGACGTCAATATTTTGACGTTTTTCTTGAAAAACAAGTGAAAACCATGAAAGATATCGGGATATCTCGTGCGGTTATTAGCGCTATGGGCTTATTTTGGGGTGTACTACCTTGCGCAACATGTCTACTTTTAAAAGATATCCGATTTTAATGAATACGACTTATAGTTTTATCAGAGAACATCATATCGCTCGCATGGAAAAAAAATTCGAAGCGTCAACTTTATAACGTTTTTCCCGAAAAGCAAGTGAAAAACATGAAAGAAACGTTTTGGTCTCGCGCTATTATAAGCGCCACACACTTCATTTAACTTGTACTATTTAGCGCAATATGTTTTCTATTAGAAAATACCCGATTTTACGCAATACTACTTATAGTTTTAATCTGGCGCACAGTACCGCATGAACGGGTGATTTTTGTAGGACGTCAATATTTTGACGTTTTTCTTGAAAAACAAGTGAAAACCATGAAAGATATCGGGATATCTCGTGCGGTTATTAGCGCCATGCGCTTATTTTGGGGTGTATTACCTTGCGCAACATGTCTACTTTTAAAAGATACCCGATTTTAATGAATACGACTTATAGTTTTATCAGAGAACATCATATCGCTCGCATGGAAAAAAAATTCGAAGCGTCAATTTTATGACGTTTTTCCCGAAAAACAAGTGAAAAACATGAAAGAAACGTTTTGGTCTCGCGCTATTATAAGCGCCACACACTTCATTTAACTTGTACTATTTAACGCAATATGTTTTCTATTAGAAAATACCCGATTTTACGCAATACTACTTATAGTTTTAATCTGGCGCACAGTACCGCATGAACGGGTGATTTTTGTAGGACGTCAATATTTTGACGTTTTTCTTGAAAAACAAGTGAAAACCATGAAAGATATCGGGATATCTCGTGCGGTTATTAGCGCTATGGGCTTATTTTGGGGTGTACTACCTTGCGCAACATGTCTACTTTTAAAAGATACCCAATTTTAATGAATACGACTTATAGTTTTATCAGAGAACATCATATCGCTCGCATGGAAAAAAAAATTCGAAGCGTCAATTTCATGACGTTTTTCCCGAAAAACAAGTGAAAAACATGAAAGAAACGTTTTGGTCTCGCGCTATTATAAGCGCCACACACTTCATTTAACTTGTACTATTTAGCGCAATATGTTTTCTATTAGAAAATACCCGATTTTACGCAATACTACTTGGGAACTAATTGTGCCCCACTTATTGCTGACCTTTTTTTGTATTGTTATGAATCCCAATTTATGGCAAAACTTCAAAAAGACCCCAACAGACAACATCTCATTGAAACTTTTAATTATACATACAGATATTTAGACGACATTCTTTCACTAAACAATCCGACATTTTCTAATTTTATTACGGAAATTTATCCCAAGGAATTAACTTTGAATAAATCTAACCTTACTGGTGATAGATGCCCATTTTTAGATCTAGATTTAAGTATAATCAATGGAAAATTACACACTAAAATATATGATAAACGGGATGACTTTTCATTTCCCATTGTGAATTTTCCTTTTCTAGAGGGAGATGTACCACTTGCTCCTTCTTACGGAGTATATATTTCACAGTTGGTAAGATATGCTCGGATCTGCAGTGGTGTGTCTGATTTTAATGATAAAAACCAGTGTATTACAAAAAAATTACTAAAACAAGGATATCGTTACCACAAATTAGTGAAGTCGTTTACTAGTTTTATCATAAATATCTATACCTTATTGGAAAATTTAACTGCACACGACGACTTTTGATTGTAAAGGGAATATCCCATCCAAATTTCTACGGTAATGTTGTTTATAGAGCAAATAAATTCAAAAACAATCCGTTGGGAATGCAAAATTGGCTTAAAACTTTATTAAATAAAGGTTATAAAATGGATATTTTAGTAAAATCTTTGAATTTAGTCTTCTTTGGTAAAAATATTGATAATTTGATACTTACTTTAAAATGTTAATTGTCTTTTTATACTTATGTCATTTTTGAGCATTACAGCGGTCAAGTGTGTCGGTTTTGTGTGATGATGCATCATCAAATCAAGTGTTTGACGTGTTGTGTCGGATTTAAAATCAACATACTTGATTTTTTTACATCAGTCGATGGATGCTTCTTAGCTAGCTGTCAGTAACTTCGAGTGTTCTCAAGAGAGTATCTTTACGTCCCGTTAATTACCTGTTGTCCTTTTGTCTCAGATACTCTCTTGTTGAATTGAACTTCTATCGATTTGATTTTTACTGTGTGTTAGTTTGTGCTTTGTTATTGATTATCATTAGGGGGAAGGTTGGCGCCAAAAAACTAGTTTAACCCCGCCACATTTTAATGTGCCTGTCCTAAGCCAGGAATCTTTATCAAAGCTTATGTTTGTATTTAGTCGAATTTTTGTTAATTGTTTTTTGTCAAGAAGAGGGTCTTTCAATGCACTTTGGGATTGGGCTTGAATCATATGTATTTTATTTTCAATCCAGGGGCCAATTGAAAAACAGCGAGCAGCGACCGCTGGTCACATTGAAGGCTGCTGGCTGTTTTCCATTGTGGATATTTAAAATATACGTTTATAATGTAGGTTGTGTCGCGTACACTTATTCCACATCTCATTTTCTTCTATTTTTTGCAGAGTTTGTCTCTTGTGCTGTGTGGATGCAGTAGAACGTATCCCCGTGCTTGAGGTGTATGCTCTTATATATTTTAATGATGGTATACCTGTACACGTGATAGCTTACATAGTTTCCCACCCACTTCCACCTTCATTTACTTTATATTTTATCGCCCACCTCTTTGGTTTTCTAATCTGTCCTGCTTTTACTACTTGTCCCTGTTGTTGTTTTTATGTTGTTGCGTTCTTATGTTATCTTGTCGGGAATTCATAGTAGTTATAGCAGGATAGATTAGTCCGTTATACCTTATTATATTATATTCAGCTTAATACATATGCTTTCATACCGATCCTATTGTGTTTTTGAGCACCATCTTCTCTCCTTACGACTACCATCATGATATTACGAAATAGAAAAAGAACATTTAATTGTATACCCAAACCTAGGATATCCACATCTAACGTAACCCGTCACTCTAATGTAAATAATGGCCACCCTTACAATACCAGAAATAATTTTAAAACTTCTGTTCAATCGTCTCAAGTTCAAAATCGAAACCATAATAAAATAAACACTACTAAAACAGGTAACTTTAACAGCTCTTACCGTGGATATCCTAAAATTTCTCCATGTAATGCTCCAAAATGACAAACATGCAACAGATTAATCAGGGACACCACTGTCAAATCTTCTGTAAATGGACGAAAATTTTCTATTCAGCTCACTGAAGATGTCAGCTGACGTACAAACAATTTGATATATTTAATTACATGATCAAAGCCTGGTTGCAACATTCAATATGTTGGGGAGACCGGCAGATATTTATCAAAACGAACAGCTGAACATCTGTATCGCTTTCGTCGGTTCAAAAAATATAAATGACTTTTATATCAACATTTAAATAAGCATAATCATGACATTCAGTACATAAAGGTTCAACCCATTGAAATCATTAAAAGAGATTCCAATTTAAGTAAACGCCAGTTTTGCAAGGCAAGACGACTTGCAGAACTGGAGTGGATTAAAAAACTCCAAACGGCTTACCCTCTGGGTCTTAACGATAACATCATGGGACAAGGTAACATATCCAGATCTTCAAACTTTAATTTCATGAATTTAACGGTTCCTCGTAAAAGGAACAAGCGGTCGCATGGTAGGCGAATAAATCGTAATACTAGAATACAACATCGTTCAAACATTACCATTACAGATCTTGTTAAAATATTTAAAAACAACGGAAGACATCAATTACTTTGTAAACTGTGTTCTATACCTATTTCTAAACTAAACAATATTAAACTGGACTGTGAAACTATATCTCACGCCAGTCCCTTATATGAAGGTGCACTTATCATAAATGCATTCTGTTATTTTAAATTGTTTCCAAAAATTGATAGTCCTCTAGACCACATTCGACATTTTATCAAATTAACATATATTAATAGAGGACTTGATTTTATAAACATATCTAGCATATTTGCGGATCCAAAAATCAAAGATCTCATTCCACCTTATTTTTCTAATACTGAACCTCCTATTGTATCTTATAAATATAAAAAACCTACCCGAAACATTATTTTTAATTATACGTCAACCACTACTGATGAAGAACTGGATACGAATATTCCTTTGTCATGCGACTGTAGTAATTCTGATTTTAAATATGTTCCTTGTGACCATGTTGTTACCGGTGACCTTACCATCGTCAAGGACCCAGAGGTAATAAATTTTCTGAAAAAGGGCCCAAAATTTAGACCCCCCTCAAAGATCAATTGGAATTCTTGCTTTGATTGTATCAAAACTGCACTTCTCTCTTTCTGTAAATCTTGGATCAAGAGAGAAGAAGCAGATACTAAATCTCTTGACAATTTTATAAATAACTTCATGTCAATTGTTAAACTCAGAATAAATCATTTTCAAAACTCCTTTGTAGAATTTCGGCCAAATACATATCTAAAAAGAATTAAGACAAAAATGCGTTCACTTGGTTCACAATACGTTTTCGTTCCTGCAGACAAAGCTGCCAATAATGTCGTTATTGTATGACGAAAATATTACCTTGAAGTGTTGATGCAAGAAATTAAAAGCTCCAACACTTTTATTCGCGTACAATCTACAGAATGTAGTATTATTGAGGACCATATTTTAAATACCACATCACTACGAGCCGCTCCTACATACAATAAACTACCTACAATGTACTGGATCCCTAAACTACACAAAAATCCTTATAAATCCCGTTTCATATCTGCTTCAAGTAAGTGTTCTCTCACTAATATTTCTAAAGTCTTATCACTTGCTTTGACTACTATGAAAGAATTTATTATTCGATACTGCGAAAAGGTATTTGAAAACAGTGGCATAAATCATTTTTGGAGTGTGAAAAATTCGCTCGATGTTTTAGACAAACTTCGAGCTTTTGAAGGTACTTACAATACAGTTGATAGCTACGATTTTTCTACACTGTACACTAACCTTCCTCACTGTCTTATTAAAAAACAATTTGAATATCTGGTTAAATGGTGTTTCGATAAATCTAAAAGTGACTATATCTGCTCTAAAGTTTCTAAATTATTTAATAAATCGTTTTTTAGCAACGAGACTCATAAAGGTTTCGTCAATTGGACTGATGCAGAAATGATAACTGCTCTAAATTATCTTTTGGACAACATTTATATTCGTTTTGGGAGAACAATTTATCGCCAAGTCATTGGTATCTCTATGGGAACTAATTGTGCCCCACTTATTGCTGACCTTTTTTTGTATTGTTATGAATCCCAATTTATGGCAAAACTTCAAAAAGACCCCAACAGACAACATCTCATTGAAACTTTTAATTATACATACAGATATTTAGACGACATTCTTTCACTAAACAATCCGACATTTTCTAATTTTATTACGGAAATTTATCCCAAGGAATTAACTTTGAATAAATCTAACCTTACTGGTGATAGATGCCCATTTTTAGATCTAGATTTAAGTATAATCAATGGAAAATTACACACTAAAATATATGATAAACGGGATGACTTTTCATTTCCCATTGTGAATTTTCCTTTTCTAGAGGGAGATGTACCACTTGCTCCTTCTTACGGAGTATATATTTCACAGTTGGTAAGATATGCTCGGATCTGCAGTGGTGTGTCTGATTTTAATGATAAAAACCAGTGTATTACAAAAAAATTACTAAAACAAGGATATCGTTACCACAAATTAGTGAAGTCGTTTACTAGTTTTATCATAAATATCTATACCTTATTGGAAAATTTAACTGCACACGACGACTTTTGATTGTAAAGGGAATATCCCATCCAAATTTCTACGGTAATGTTGTTTATAGAGCAAATAAATTCAAAAACAATCCGTTGGGAATGCAAAATTGGCTTAAAACTTTATTAAATAAAGGTTATAAAATGGATATTTTAGTAAAATCTTTGAATTTAGTCTTCTTTGGTAAAAATATTGATAATTTGATACTTACTTTAAAATGTTAATTGCCTTTTTATACTTATGTCATTTTTGAGCATTACAGCGGTCAAGTGTGTCGGTTTTGTGTGATGATGCATCATCAAATCAAGTGTTTGACGTGTTGTGTCGGATTTAAAATCAACATACTTGATTTTTTTACATCAGTCGATGGATGCTTCTTAGCTAGCTGTCAGTAACTTCGAGTGTTCTCAAGAGAGTATCTTTACGTCCCGTTAATTACCTGTTGTCCTTTTGTCTCAGATACTCTCTTGTTGAATTGAACTTCTATCGATTTGATTTTTACTGTGTGTTAGTTTGTGCTTTGTTATTGATTATCATTAGGGGGAAGGTTGGCGCCAAAAAACTAGTTTAACCCCGCCACATTTTAATGTGCCTGTCCTAAGCCAGGAATCTTTATCAAAGCTTATGTTTGTATTTAGTCGAATTTTTGTTAATTGTTTTTTTGTCAAGAAGAGGGTCTTTCAATGCACTTTGGGATTGGGCTTGAATCATATGTATTTTATTTTCAATCCAGGGGCCAATTGAAAAACAGCGAGCAGCGACCGCTGGTCACATTGAAGGCTGCTGGCTGTTTTCCATTGTGGATATTTAAAATATACGTTTATAATGTAGGTTGTGTCGCGTACACTTATTCCACATCTCATTTTCTTCTATTTTTTGCAGAGTTTGTCTCTTGTGCTGTGTGGATGCAGTAGAACGTATCCCCGTGCTTGAGGTGTATGCTCTTATATATTTTAATGATGGTATACCTGTACACGTGATAGCTTACATAGTTTCCCACCCACTTCCACCTTCATTTACTTTATATTTTATCGCCCACCTCTTTGGTTTTCTAATCTGTCCTGCTTTTACTACTTGTCCCTGTTGTTGTTTTTATGTTGTTGCGTTCTTATGTTATCTTGTCGGGAATTCATAGTAGTTATAGCAGGATAGATTAGTCCGTTATACCTTATTATATTATATTCAGCTTAATACATATGCTTTCATACCGATCCTATTGTGTTTTTGAGCACCATCTTCTCTCCTTACGACTACCATCATGATATTACGAAATAGAAAAAGAACATTTAATTGTATACCCAAACCTAGGATATCCACATCTAACGTAACCCGTCACTCTAATGTAAATAATGGCCACCCTTACAATACCAGAAATAATTTTAAAACTTCTGTTCAATCGTCTCAAGTTCAAAATCGAAACCATAATAAAATAAACACTACTAAAACAGGTAACTTTAACAGCTCTTACCGTGGATATCCTAAAATTTCTCCATGTAATGCTCCAAAATGACAAACATGCAACAGATTAATCAGGGACACCACTGTCAAATCTTCTGTAAATGGACGAAAATTTTCTATTCAGCTCACTGAAGATGTCAGCTGACGTACAAACAATTTGATATATTTAATTACATGATCAAAGCCTGGTTGCAACATTCAATATGTTGGGGAGACCGGCAGATATTTATCAAAACGAACAGCTGAACATCTGTATCGCTTTCGTCGGTTCAAAAAATATAAATGCCTATTATATCAACATTTAAATAAGCATAATCATGACATTCAGTACATAAAGGTTCAACCCATTGAAATCATTAAAAGAGATTCCAATTTAAGTAAACGCCAGTTTTGCAAGGCAAGACGACTTGCAGAACTGGAGTGGATTAAAAAACTCCAAACGGCTTACCCTCTGGGTCTTAACGATAACATCATGGGACAAGGTAACATATCCAGATCTTCAAACTTTAATTTCATGAATTTAACGGTTCCTCGTAAAAGGAACAAGCGGTCGCATGGTAGGCGAATAAATCGTAATACTAGAATACAACATCGTTCAAACATTACCATTACAGATCTTGTTAAAATATTTAAAAACAACGGAAGACATCAATTACTTTGTAAACTGTGTTCTATACCTATTTCTAAACTAAACAATATTAAACTGGACTGTGAAACTATATCTCACGCCAGTCCCTTATATGAAGGTGCACTTATCATAAATGCATTCTGTTATTTTAAATTGTTTCCAAAAATTGATAGTCCTCTAGACCACATTCGACATTTTATCAAATTAACATATATTAATAGAGGACTTGATTTTATAAACATATCTAGCATATTTGCGGATCCAAAAATCAAAGATCTCATTCCACCTTATTTTTCTAATACTGAACCTCCTATTGTATCTTATAAATATAAAAAACCTACCCGAAACATTATTTTTAATTATACGTCAACCACTACTGATGAAGAACTGGATACGAATATTCCTTTGTCATGCGACTGTAGTAATTCTGATTTTAAATATGTTCCTTGTGACCATGTTGTTACCGGTGACCTTACCATCGTCAAGGACCCAGAGGTAATAAATTTTCTGAAAAAGGGCCCAAAATTTAGACCCCCCTCAAAGATCAATTGGAATTCTTGCTTTGATTGTATCAAAACTGCACTTCTCTCTTTCTGTAAATCTTGGATCAAGAGAGAAGAAGCAGATACTAAATCTCTTGACAATTTTATAAATAACTTCATGTCAATTGTTAAACTCAGAATAAATCATTTTCAAAACTCCTTTGTAGAATTTCGGCCAAATACATATCTAAAAAGAATTAAGACAAAAATGCGTTCACTTGGTTCACAATACGTTTTCGTTCCTGCAGACAAAGCTGCCAATAATGTCGTTATTGTATGACGAAAATATTACCTTGAAGTGTTGATGCAAGAAATTAAAAGCTCCAACACTTTTATTCGCGTACAATCTACAGAATGTAGTGTTATTGAGGACCATATTTTAAATACCACATCACTACGAGCCGCTCCTACATACAATAAACTACCTACAATGTACTGGATCCCTAAACTACACAAAAATCCTTATAAATCCCGTTTCATATCTGCTTCAAGTAAGTGTTCTCTCACTAATATTTCTAAAGTCTTATCACTTGCTTTGACTACTATGAAAGAATTTATTATTCGATACTGCGAAAAGGTATTTGAAAACAGTGGCATAAATCATTTTTGGAGTGTGAAAAATTCGCTCGATGTTTTAGACAAACTTCGAGCTTTTGAAGGTACTTACAATACAGTTGATAGCTACGATTTTTCTACACTGTACACTAACCTTCCTCACTGTCTTATTAAAAAACAATTTGAATATCTGGTTAAATGGTGTTTCGATAAATCTAAAAGTGACTATATCTGCTCTAAAGTTTCTAAATTATTTAATAAATCGTTTTTTAGCAACGAGACTCATAAAGGTTACGTCAATTGGACTGATGCAGAAATGATAACTGCTCTAAATTATCTTTTGGACAACATTTATATTCGTTTTGGGAGAACAATTTATCGCCAAGTCATTGGTATCCCTATGGGAACTAATTGTGCCCCACTTATTGCTGACCTTTTTTTGTATTGTTATGAATCCCAATTTATGGCAAAACTTCAAAAAGACCCCAACAGACAACATCTCATTGAAACTTTTAATTATACATACAGATATTTAGACGACATTCTTTCACTAAACAATCCGACATTTTCTAATTTTATTACGGAAATTTATCCCAAGGAATTAACTTTGAATAAATCTAACCTTACTGGTGATAGATGCCCATTTTTAGATCTAGATTTAAGTATAATCAATGGAAAATTACACACTAAAATATATGATAAACGGGATGACTTTTCATTTCCCATTGTGAATTTTCCTTTTCTAGAGGGAGATGTACCACTTGCTCCTTCTTATGGAGTATATATTTCACAGTTGGTAAGATATGCTCGGATCTGCAGTGGTGTGTCTGATTTTAATGATAAAAACCAGTGTATTACAAAAAAATTACTAAAACAAGGATATCGTTACCACAAATTAGTGAAGTCGTTTACTAAGTTTTATCATAAATATCTATACCTTATTGGAAAATTTAACTGCACACGACGACTTTTGATTGTAAAGGGAATATCCCATCCAAATTTCTACGGTAATGTTGTTTATAGAGCAAATAAATTCAAAAACAATCCGTTGGGAATGCAAAATTGGCTTAAAACTTTATTAAATAAAGGTTATAAAATGGATATTTTAGTAAAATCTTTGAATTTAGTCTTCTTTGGTAAAAATATTGATAATTTGATACTTACTTTAAAATGTTAATTGCCTTTTTATACTTATGTCATTTTTGAGCATTACAGCGGTCAAGTGTGTCGGTTTTGTGTGATGATGCATCATCAAATCAAGTGTTTGACGTGTTGTGTCGGATTTAAAATCAACATACTTGATTTTTTTACATCAGTCGATGGATGCTTCTTAGCTAGCTGTCAGTAACTTCGAGTGTTCTCAAGAGAGTATCTTTACGTCCCGTTAATTACCTGTTGTCCTTTTGTCTCAGATACTCTCTTGTTGAATTGAACTTCTATCGATTTGATTTTTACTGTGTGTTAGTTTGTGCTTTGTTATTGATTATCATTAGGGGGAAGGTTGGCGCCAAAAAACTAGTTTAACCCCGCCACATTTTAATGTGCCTGTCCTAAGCCAGGAATCTTTATCAAAGCTTATGTTTGTATTTAGTCGAATTTTTGTTAATTGTTTTTTGTCAAGAAGAGGGTCTTTCAATGCACTTTGGGATTGGGCTTGAATCATATGTATTTTATTTTCAATCCAGGGGCCAATTGAAAAACAGCGAGCAGCGACCGCTGGTCACATTGAAGGCTGCTGGCTGTTTTCCATTGTGGATATTTAAAATATACGTTTATAATGTAGGTTGTGTCGCGTACACTTATTCCACATCTCATTTTCTTCTATTATAGTTTTAATCTGGCGCACAGTACCGCATGAACGGGTGATTTTTGTAGGACGTCAATATTTTGACGTTTTTCTTGAAAAACAAGTGAAAACCATGAAAGATATCGGGATATCTCGTGCGGTTATTAGCGCTATGGGCTTATTTTGGGGTGTACTACCTTGCGCAATATGTCTACTTTTAAAAGATATCCGATTTTAATGAATACGACTTATAGTTTTATCAGAGAACATCATATCGCTCGCATGGAAAAAAAATTCGAAGCGTCAATTTTATGACGTTTTTCCCGAAAAACAAGTGAAAAACATGAAATAAACGTTTTGGTCTCGCGCTATTATAAGCGCCACACACTTCATTTAACTTGTACTATTTAGCGCAATATGTTTTCTATTAGAAAATACCCAATTTTACGCAATACTACTTATAGTTTTAATCTGGCGCACAGTACCGCATGAACGGGTGATTTTTGTAGGACGTCAATATTTTGACGTTTTTCTTGAAAAACAAGTGAAAACCATGAAAGATATCGGGGTATCTCGTGCGGTTATTAGCGCTATGGGCTTATTTTGGGGTGTACTACCTTGCGCAACATGTCTACTTTTAAAAGATATCCGATTTTAATGAATACGACTTATAGTTTTATCAGAGAACATCATATCGCTCGCATGGAAAAAAAATTCGAAGCGTCAACTTTATGACGTTTTTCCCGAAAAACAAATGAAAAACATGAAAGAAACGTTTTGGTCTCGCGCTATTATAAGCGCCACACACTTCATTTAACTTGTACTATTTAGCGCAATATGTTTTCTATTAGAAAATACCCAATTTTACGCAATACTACTTATAGTTTTAATCTGGCGCACAGTACCGCATGAACGGGTGATTTTTGTAGGACGTCAATATTTTGACGTTTTTCTTGAAAAACAAGTGAAAACCATGAAAGATATCGGGATATCTCGTGCGGTTATTAGCGCTATGGGCTTATTTTGGGGTGTACTACCTTGCGCAACATGTCTACTTTTAAAAGATATCCGATTTTAATGAATACGACTTATAGTTTTATCAGAGAACATCATATCGCTCGCATGGAAAAAAAATTCGAAGCGTCAACTTTATAACGTTTTTCCCGAAAAGCAAGTGAAAAACATGAAAGAAACGTTTTGGTCTCGCGCTATTATACGCGCCACACACTTCATTTAACTTGTACTATTTAGCGCAATATGTTTTCTATTAGAAAATACCCGATTTTACGCAATACTACTTATATTTTTAATCTGGCGCACAGTACCGCATGAACGGGTGATTTTTGTAGGACGTCAATATTTTGACGTTTTTCTTGAAAAACAAGTGAAAACCATGAAAGATATCGGGATATCTCGTGCGGTTATTAGCGCTATGGGCTTATTTTGGGGTGTACTACCTTGCGCAACATGTCTACTTTTAAAAGATACCCGATTTTAATGAATACGACTTATAGTTTTATCAGAGAACATCATATCGCTCGCATGGAAAAAAAAATTCGAAGCGTCAATTTCATGACGTTTTTCCCGAAAAACAAGTGAAAAACATGAAAGAAACGTTTTGGTCTCGCGCTATTATAAGCGCCACACACTTTATTTAACTTGTACTATTTAGCGCAATATGTTTTCTATTAGAAAATACCCGATTTTACGCAATACTACTTATAGTTTTAATCTGGCGCACAGTACCGCATGAACGGGTGATTTTTGTAGGACGTCAATATTTTGACGTTTTTCTTGAAAAACAAATGAAAACCATGAAAGATATCGGGATATCTCGTGTGGTTATTAGCGCTATGGGCTTATTTTGGGGTGTACTACCTTGCGCAACATGTCTACTTTTAAAAGATACCCGATTTTAATGAATACGACTTATAGTTTTATCAGAGAACATCATATCGCTCGCATGGAAAAAAAATTCGAAGCGTCAATTTTATGACGTTTTTCCCGAAAAACAAGTGAAAAACATGAAAGAAACGTTTTGGTCTCGCACTATTATAAGCGCCACACACTTCATTTAACTTGTACTATTTAGCGCAATATGTTTTCTATTAGAAAATACCCGATTTTACGCAATACTACTTATAGTTTTAATCTGGCGCACAGTAACGCATGAACGGGTGATTTTTGTAGGACGTCAATATTTTGACGTTTTTCTTGAAAAACAAGTGAAAAACATGAAAGATATCGGGATATCTCGTGCGGTTATTAGCGCTATGGGCTTATTTTGGGGTGTACTACCTTGCGCAACATGTCTACTTTTAAAAGATACCCGATTTTAATGAATACGACTTATAGTTTTATCAGAGAACATCATATCGCTCGCATGGAAAAAAAATTCGAAGCGTCAATTTCATGACGTTTTTCCCGAAAAACAAGTGAAAAACATGAAAGAAACGTTTTGGTCTCGCGCTATTATAAGCGCCACACACTTCATTTAACTTGTACTATTTAGCGCAATATATTTTCTATTAGAAAATACCCAATTTTACGCAATACTACTTATAGTTTTAATCTGGCGCACAGTACCGCATGAACGGGTGATTTTTGTAGGACGTCAATATTTTGACGTTTTTCTTGAAAAACAAGTGAAAACCATGAAAAATATCGGGGTATCTCGTGCGGTTATTAGCGCTATGGGCTTATTTTGGGGTGTACTACCTTGCGCAACATGTCTACTTTTAAAAGATATCCGATTTTAATGAATACGACTTATAGTTTTATCAGAGAACATCATATCGCTCGCATGGAAAAAAAAATTCGAAGCGTCAACTTTATGACGTTTTTCCCGAAAAAAAAGTGAAAAACATGAAAGAAACGTTTTGGTCTCGCGCTATTATAAGCGCCACACACTTCATTTAACTTGTACTATTTAGCGCAATATGTTTTCTATTAGAAAATACCCAATTTTACGCAATACTACTTATAGTTTTAATCTGGCGCACAGTACTGCATGAACGGGTGATTTTTGTAGGACGTCAATATTTTGACGTTTTTCTTGAAAAACAAATGAAAACCATGAAAGATATCGGGATATCTCGTGTGGTTATTAGCGCTATGGGCTTATTTTGGGGTGTACTACCTTGCGCAACATGTCTACTTTTAAAAGATACCCGATTTTAATGAATACGACTTATAGTTTTATCAGAGAACATCATATCGCTCGCATGCAAAAAAAATTCGAAGCGTCAATTTTATGACGTTTTTCCCGAAAAACAAGTGCAAAACATGAAAGAAACGTTTTGGTCTCGCACTATTATAAGCGCCACACACTTCATTTAACTTGTACTATTTAGCGCAATATGTTTTCTATTAGAAAATACCCGATTTTACGCAATACTACTTATAGTTTTAATCTGGCGCACAGTAACGCATGAACGGGTGATTTTTGTAGGACGTCAATATTTTGACGTTTTTCTTGAAAAACAAGTGAAAAACATGAAAGATATCGGGATATCTCGTGCGGTTATTAGCGCTATGGGCTTATTTTGGGGTGTACTACCTTGCGCAACATGTCTACTTTTAAAAGATACCCGATTTTAATGAATACGACTTATAGTTTTATCAGAGAACATCATATCGCTCGCATGGAAAAAAAATTCGAAGCGTCAATTTCATGACGTTTTTCCCGAAAAACAAGTGAAAAACATGAAAGAAACGTTTTGGTCTCGCGCTATTATAAGCGCCACACACTTCATTTAACTTGTACTATTTAGCGCAATATATTTTCTATTAGAAAATACCCAATTTTACGCAATACTACTTATAGTTTTAATCTGGCGCACAGTACCGCATGAACGGGTGATTTTTGTAGGACGTCAATATTTTGACGTTTTTCTTGAAAAACAAGTGAAAACCATGAAAAATATCGGGGTATCTCGTGCGGTTATTAGCGCTATGGGCTTATTTTGGGGTGTACTACCTTGCGCAACATGTCTACTTTTAAAAGATATCCGATTTTAATGAATACGACTTATAGTTTTATCAGAGAACATCATATCGCTCGCATGGAAAAAAAAAATTCGAAGCGTCAACTTTATGACGTTTTTCCCGAAAAACAAGTGAAAAACATGAAAGAAACGTTTTGGTCTCGCGCTATTATAAGCGCCACACACTTCATTTAACTTGTACTATTTAGCGCAATATGTTTTCTATTAGAAAATACCCAATTTTACGCAATACTACTTATAGTTTTAATCTGGCGCACAGTACCGCATGAACGGGTGATTTTTGTAGGACGTCAATATTTTGACGTTTTTCTTGAAAAACAAGTGAAAACCATGAAAGATATCGGGATATCTCGTGCGGTTATTAGCGCTATGGGCTTATTTTGGGGTGTACTACCTTGCGCAACATGTCTACTTTTAAAAGATATCCGATTTTAATGAATACGACTTATAGTTTTATCAGAGAACATCATATCGCTCGCATGGAAAAAAAATTCGAAGCGTCAACTTTATAACGTTTTTCCCGAAAAGCAAGTGAAAAACATGAAAGAAACGTTTTGGTCTCGCGCTATTATAAGCGCCACACACTTCATTTAACTTGTACTATTTAGCGCAATATGTTTTCTATTAGAAAATACCCGATTTTACGCAATACTACTTATAGTTTTAATCTGGCGCACAGTACCGCATGAACGGGTGATTTTTGTAGGACGTCAATATTTTGACGTTTTTCTTGAAAAACAAGTGAAAACCATGAAAGATATCGGGATTTCTCGTGCGGTTATAAGCGCTATGGGCTTATTTTGGGGTGTACTACCTTGCGCAACATGTCTACTTTTAAAAGATACCCGATTTTAATGAATACGACTTATAGTTTTATCAGAGAACATCATATCGCTCGCATGGAAAAAAAATTCGAAGCGTCAATTTCATGACGTTTTTCCCGAAAAACAAGTGAAAAACATGAAAGAAACGTTTTGGTCTCGCGCTATTATAAGCGCCACACACTTCATTTAACTTGTACTATTTAGCGCAATATGTTTTCTATTAGAAAATACCCGATTTTACGCAATACTACTTATAGTTTTAATCTGGCGCACAGTACTGCATGAACGGGTGATTTTTGTAGGACGTCAATATTTTGACGTTTTTCTTGAAAAACAAATGAAAACCATGAAAGATATCGGGATATCTCGTGCGGTTATTAGCGCTATGGGCTTATTTTGGGGTGTACTACCTTGCGCAACATGTCTACTTTTAAAAGATACCCGATTTTAATGAATACGACTTATAGTTTTATCAGAGAACATCATATCGCTCGCATGGAAAAAAAATTCGAAGCGTCAATTTTATGACGTTTTTCCCGAAAAACAAGTGAAAAACATGAAAGAAACGTTTTGGTCTCGCGCTATTATAAGCGCCACACACTTCATTTAACTTGTACTATTTAGCGCAATATGTTTTCTATTAGAAAATACCCGATTTTACGCAATACTACTTATAGTTTTAATCTGGCGCACAGTAACGCATGAACGGGTGATTTTTGTAGGACGTCAATATTTTGACGTTTTTCTTGAAAAACAAGTGAAAACCATGAAAGATATCGGGATATCTCGTGCGGTTATTAGCGCTATGGGCTTATTTTGGGGTGTACTACCTTGCGCAACATGTCTACTTTTAAAAGATACCCGATTTTAATGAATACGACTTATAGTTTTATCAGAGAACATCATATCGCTCGCATGGAAAAAAAATTCGAAGCGTCAATTTTATGACGTTTTTCCCGAAAAACAAGTGAAAAACATGAAAGAAACGTTTTGGTCTCGCGCTATTATAAGCGCCACACACTTCATTTAACTTGTACTATTTAGCGCAATATGTTTTCTATTAGAAAATACCCAATTTTACGCAATACTACTTATAGTTTTAATCTGGCGCACAGTACCGCATGAACGGGTGATTTTTGTAGGACGTCAATATTTTGACGTTTTTCTTGAAAAACAAGTGAAAACCATGAAAGATATCGGGGTATCTCGTGCGGTTATTAGCGCTATGGGCTTATTTTGGGGTGTACTACCTTGCGCAACATGTCTACTTTTAAAAGATATCCGATTTTAATGAATACGACTTATAGTTTTATCAGAGAACATCATATCGCTCGCATGGAAAAAAAATTCGAAGCGTCAACTTTATGACGTTTTTCCCGAAAAACAAGTGAAAAACATGAAAGAAACGTTTTGGTCTCGCGCTATTATAAGCGCCACACACTTCATTTAACTTGTACTATTTAGCGCAATATGTTTTCTATTAGAAAATACCCAATTTTACGCAATACTACTTATAGTTTTAATCTGGCGCACAGTACCGCATGAACGGGTGATTTTTGTAGGACGTCAATATTTTGACGTTTTTCTTGAAAAACAAGTGAAAACCATGAAAGATATCGGGATATCTCGTGCGGTTATTAGCGCTATGGGCTTATTTTGGGGTGTACTACCTTGCGCAACATGTCTACTTTTAAAAGATATCCGATTTTAATGAATACGACTTATAGTTTTATCAGAGAACATCATATCGCTCGCATGGAAAAAAAATTCGAAGCGTCAACTTTATAACGTTTTTCCCGAAAAGCAAGTGAAAAACATGAAAGAAACGTTTTGGTCTCGCGCTATTATAAGCGCCACACACTTCATTTAACTTGTACTATTTAGCGCAATATGTTTTCTATTAGAAAATACCCGATTTTACGCAATACTACTTATAGTTTTAATCTGGCGCACAGTACCGCATGAACGGGTGATTTTTGTAGGACGTCAATATTTTGACGTTTTTCTTGAAAAACAAGTGAAAACCATGAAAGATATCGGGATATCTCGTGCGGTTATTAGCGCTATGGGCTTATTTTGGGGTGTACTACCTTGCGCAACATGTCTACTTTTAAAAGGTACCCGATTTTAATGAATACGACTTATAGTTTTATCAGAGAACATCATATCGCTCGCATGGAAAAAAAATTCGAAGCGTCAATTTCATGACGTTTTTCCCGAAAAACAAGTGAAAAACATGAAAGAAACGTTTTGGTCTCGCGCTATTATAAGCGCCACAAATAGCGCCACACACTTCATTTAACTTGTACTATTTACCGCAATATGTTTTCTATTAGAAAATACCCGATTTTACGCAATACTACTTATAGTTTTAATCTGGCGCACAGTACCGCATGAACGGGTGATTTTTGTAGGACGTCAATATTTTGACGTTTTTCTTGAAAAACAAATGAAAACCATGAAAGATATCGGGATATCTCGTGCGGTTATTAGCGCTATGGGCTTATTTTGGGGTGTACTACCTTGCGCAACATGTCTACTTTTAAAAGATACCCGATTTTAATGAATACGACTTATAGTTTTATCAGAGAACATCATATCGCTCGCATGGAAAAAAAATTCGAAGCGTCAATTTTATGACGTTTTTCCCGAAAAACAAGTGAAAAACATGAAAGAAACGTTTTGGTCTCGCGCTATTATAAGCGCCACACACTTCATTTAACTTGTACTATTTAGCGCAATATGTTTTCTATTAGAAAATACCCGATTTTACGCAATACTACTTATAGTTTTAATCTGGCGCACAGTAACGCATGAACGGGTGATTTTTGTAGGACGTCAATATTTTGACGATTTTCTTGAAAAACAAGTGAAAACCATGAAAGATATCGGGATATCTCGTGCGGTTATTAGCGCTATGGGCTTATTTTGGGGTGTACTACCTTGCGCAACATGTCTACTTTTAAAAGATACCCGATTTTAATGAATACGACTTATAGTTTTATCAGAGAACATCATATCGCTCGCATGGAAAAAAAATTCGAAGCGTCAATTTTATGACGTTTTTCCCGAAAAACAAGTGAAAAACATGAAAGAAACGTTTTGGTCTCGCGCTATTATAAGCGCCACACACTTCATTTAACTTGTACTATTTAGCGCAATATGTTTTCTATTAGAAAATACCCAATTTTACGCAATACTACTTATAGTTTTAATCTGGCGCACAGTACCGCATGAACGGGTGATTTTTGTAGGACGTCAATATTTTGACGTTTTTCTTGAAAAACAAGTGAAAACCATGAAAGATATCGGGGTATCTCGTGCGGTTATTAGCGCTATGGGCTTATTTTGGGGTGTACTACCTTGCGCAACATGTCTACTTTTAACAGATATCCGATTTTAATGAATACGACTTATAGTTTTATCAGAGAACATCATATCGCTCGCATGGAAAAAAAATTCGAAGCGTCAACTTTATGACGTTTTTCCCGAAAAACAAGTGAAAAACATGAAAGAAACGTTTTGGTCTCGCGCTATTATAAGCGCCACACACTTCATTTGACTTGTACTATTTAGCGCAATATGTTTTCTATTAGAAAATACCCAATTTTACGCAATACTACTTATAGTTTTAATCTGGCGCACAGTACCGCATGAACGGGTGATTTTTGTAGGACGTCAATATTTTGACGTTTTTCTTGAAAAACAAGTGAAAACCATGAAAGATATCGGGATATCTCGTGCGGTTATTAGCGCTATGGGCTTATTTTGGGGTGTACTACCTTGCGCAACATGTCTACTTTTAAAAGATATCCGATTTTAATGAATACGACTTATAGTTTTATCAGAGAACATCATATCGCTCGCATGGAAAAAAAATTCGAAGCGTCAACTTTATAACGTTTTTCCCGAAAAGCAAGTGAAAAACATGAAAGAAACGTTTTGGTCTCGCGCTATTATAAGCGCCACACACTTCATTTAACTTGTACTATTTAGCGCAATATGTTTTCTATTAGAAAATACCCGATTTTACGCAATACTACTTATAGTTTTAATCTGGCGCACAGTACCGCATGAACGGGTGATTTTTGTAGGACGTCAATATTTTGACGTTTTTCTTGAAAAACAAGTGAAAACCATGAAAGATATCGGGATATCTCGTGCGGTTATTAGCGCTATGGGCTTATTTTGGGGTGTACTACCTTGCGCAACATGTCTACTTTTAAAAGATACCCGATTTTAATGAATACGACTTATAGTTTTATCAGAGAACATCATATCGCTCGCATGGAAAAAAAATTCGAAGCGTCAATTTTATGACGTTTTTCCCGAAAAACAAGTGAAAAACATGAAAGAAACGTTTTGGTCTCGCGCTATTATAAGCGCCACACACTTCATTTAACTTGTACTATTTAGCGCAATATGTTTTCTATTAGAAAATACCCAATTCTACGCAATACTACTTATAGTTTTAATCTGGCGCACAGTACCGCATGAACGGGTGATTTTTGTAGGACGTCAATATTTTGACGTTTTTCTTGAAAAACAAGTGAAAACCATGAAAGATATCGGGGTATCTCGTGCGGTTATTAGCGCTATGGGCTTATTTTGGGGTGTACTACCTTGCGCAACATGTCTACTTTTAAAAGATATCCGATTTTAATGAATACGACTTATAGTTTTATCAGAGAACATCATATCGCTCGCATGGAAAAAAAATTCGAAGCGTCAACTTTATGACGTTTTTCCCGAAAAACAAGTGAAAAACATGAAAGAAACGTTTTGGTCTCGCGCTATTATAAGCGCCACACACTTCATTTAACTTGTACTATTTAGCGCAATATGTTTTCTATTAGAAAATACCCAATTTTACGCAATACTACTTATAGTTTTAATCTGGCGCACAGTACCGCATGAACGGGTGATTTTTGTAGGACGTCAATATTTTGACGTTTTTCTTGAAAAACAAGTGAAAACCATGAAAGATATCGGGATATCTCGTGCGGTTATTAGCGCTATGGGCTTATTTTGGGGTGTACTACCTTGCGCAACATGTCTACTTTTAAAAGATATCCGATTTTAATGAATACGACTTATAGTTTTATCAGAGAACATCATATCGCTCGCATGGAAAAAAAATTCGAAGCGTCAACTTTATAACGTTTTTCCCGAAAAGCAAGTGAAAAACATGAAAGAAACGTTTTGGTCTCGCGCTATTATAAGCGCCACACACTTCATTTAACTTGTACTATTTAGCGCAATATGTTTTCTATTAGAAAATACCCGATTTTACGCAATACTACTTATAGTTTTAATCTGGCGCACAGTACCGCATGAACGGGTGATTTTTGTAGGACGTCAATATTTTGACGTTTTTCTTGAAAAACAAGTGAAAACCATGAAAGATATCGGGATATCTCGTGCGGTTATTAGCGCTATGGGCTTATTTTGGGGTGTACTACCTTGCGCAACATGTCTACTTTTAAAAGGTACCCGATTTTAATGAATACGACTTATAGTTTTATCAGAGAACATCATATCGCTCGCATGGAAAAAAAATTCGAAGCGTCAATTTCATGACGTTTTTCCCGAAAAACAAGTGAAAAACATGAAAGAAACGTTTTGGTCTCGCGCTATTATAAGCGCCACAAATAGCGCCACACACTTCATTTAACTTGTACTATTTAGCGCAATATGTTTTCTATTAGAAAATACCCGATTTTACGCAATACTACTTATAGTTTTAATCTGGCGCACAGTACCGCATGAACGGGTGATTTTTGTAGGACGTCAATATTTTGACGTTTTTCTTGAAAAACAAATGAAAACCATGAAAGATATCGGGATATCTCGTGCGGTTATTAGCGCTATGGGCTTATTTTGGGGTGTACTACCTTGTGCAACATGTCTACTTTTAAAAGATACCCGATTTTAATGAATACGACTTATAGTTTTATCAGAGAACATCATATCGCTTGCATGGAAAAAAAATTCGAAGCGTCAATTTTATGACGTTTTTCCCGAAAAACAAGTGAAAAACATGAAAGAAACGTTTTGGTCTCGCGCTATTATAAGCGCCACACACTTCATTTAACTTGTACTATTTAGCGCAATATGTTTTCTATTAGAAAATACCCGATTTTACGCAATACTACTTATAGTTTTAATCTGGCGCACAGTAACGCATGAACGGGTGATTTTTGTAGGACGTCAATATTTTGACGTTTTTCTTGAAAAACAAGTGGAAACCATGAAAGATATCGGGATATCTCGTTCGGTTATTAGCGCTATGGGCTTATTTTGGGGTGTACTACCTTGCGCAACATGTCTACTTTTAAAAGATACCCGATTTTAATGAATACGACTTATAGTTTTATCAGAGAACATCATATCGCTCGCATGGAAAAAAAATTCGAAGCGTCAATTTTATGACGTTTTTCCCGAAAAACAAGTGAAAAACATGAAAGAAACGTTTTGGTCTCGCGCTATTATAAGCGCCACACACTTCATTTAACTTGTACTATTTAACGCAATATGTTTTCTATTAGAAAATACCCAATTTTACGCAATACTACTTATAGTTTTAATCTGGCGCACAGTACCGCATGAACGGGTGATTTTTGTAGGACGTCAATATTTTGACGTTTTTCTTGAAAAACAAGTGAAAACCATGAAAGATATCGGGGTATCTCGTGCGGTTTTTAGCGCTATGGGCTTATTTTGGGGTGTACTACCTTGCGCAACATGTCTACTTTTAAAAGATATCCGATTTTAATGAATACGACTTATAGTTTTATCAGAGAACATCATATCGCTTGCATGGAAAAAAAATTCGAAGCGTCAATTTTATGACGTTTTTCCCGAAAAACAAGTGAAAAACATGAAAGAAACGTTTTGGTCTCGCGCTATTATAAGCGCCACACACTTCATTTAACTTGTACTATTTAGCGCAATATGTTTTCTATTAGAAAATACCCGATTTTACGCAATACTACTTATAGTTTTAATCTGGCGCACAGTAACGCATGAACGGGTGATTTTTGTAGGACGTCAATATTTTGACGTTTTTCTTGAAAAACAAGTGGAAACCATGAAAGATATCGGGATATCTCGTGCGGTTATTAGCGCTATGGGCTTATTTTGGGGTGTACTACCTTGCGCAACATGTCTACTTTTAAAAGATACCCGATTTTAATGAATACGACTTATAGTTTTATCAGAGAACATCATATCGCTCGCATGAAAAAAAAATTCGAAGCGTCAATTTTATGACGTTTTTCCCGAAAAACAAGTGAAAAACATGAAAGAAACGTTTTGGTCTCGCGCTATTATAAGCGCCACACACTTCATTTAACTTGTACTATTTAACGCAATATGTTTTCTATTAGAAAATACCCAATTTTACGCAATACTACTTATAGTTTTAATCTGGCGCACAGTACCGCATGAACGGGTGATTTTTGTAGGACGTCAATATTTTGACGTTTTTCTTGAAAAACAAGTGAAAACCATGAAAGATATCGGGGTATCTCGTGTGGTTTTTAGCGCTATGGGCTTATTTTGGGGTGTACTACCTTGCGCAACATGTCTACTTTTAAAAGATACCCGATTTTAATGAATACGACTTATAGTTTTATCAGAGAACATCATATCGCTCGCATGGAAAAAAAATTCGAAGCGTCAATTTCATGATGTTTTTCCCGAAAAACAAGTGAAAAACATGAAAGAAACGTTTTGGTCTCGCGCTATTATAAGCGCCACACACTTCATTTAACTTGTACTATTTAGCGCAATATGTTTTCTATTAGAAAATACCCGATTTTACGCAATACTACTTATAGTTTTAATCTGGCGCACAGTACCGCATGAACGGGTGATTTTTGTAGGACGTCAATATTTTGACGTTTTTCTTGAAAAACAAATGAAAACCATGAAAGATATCGGGATATCTCGTGCGGTTATTAGCGCTATGGGCTTATTTTGGGGTGTACTACCTTGCGCAACATGTCTACTTTTAAAAGATACCCGATTTTAATGAATACGACTTATAGTTTTATCAGAGAACATCATATCGCTCGCATGGAAAAAAAATTCGAAGCGTCAATTTCATGATGTTTTTCCCGAAAAACAAGTGAAAAACATGAAAGAAACGTTTTGGTCTCGCGCTATTATAAGCGCCACACACTTCATTTAACTTGTACTATTTAGCGCAATATGTTTTCTATTAGAAAATACCCGATTTTACGCAATACTACTTATAGTTTTAATCTGGCGCACAGTACCGCATGAACGGGTGATTTTTGTAGGACGTCAATATTTTGACGTTTTTCTTGAAAAACAAGTGAAAACCATGAAAGATATCGGGATATCTCGTGCGGTTATTAGCGCTATGGGCTTATTTTGGGGTGTACTACCTTGCGCAACATGTCTACTTTTAAAAGATACCCGATTTTAATGAATACGACTTATAGTTTTATCAGAGAACATCATATCGCTCGCATGAAAAAAAAATTCGAAGCGTCAATTTTATGACGTTTTTCCCGAAAAACAAGTGAAAAACATGAAAGAAACGTTTTGGTCTCGCGCTATTATAAGCGCCACACACTTCATTTAACTTGTACTATTTAACGCAATATGTTTTCTATTAGAAAATACCCAATTTTACGCAATACTACTTATAGTTTTAATCTGGCGCACAGTACCGCATGAACGGGTGATTTTTGTAGGACGTCAATATTTTGACGTTTTTCTTGAAAAACAAGTGAAAACCATGAAAGATATCGGGGTATCTCGTGTGGTTTTTAGCGCTATGGGCTTATTTTGGGGTGTACTACCTTGCGCAACATGTCTACTTTTAAAAGATACCCGATTTTAATGAATACGACTTATAGTTTTATCAGAGAACATCATATCGCTCGCATGGAAAAAAAATTCGAAGCGTCAATTTCATGATGTTTTTCCCGAAAAACAAGTGAAAAACATGAAAGAAACGTTTTGGTCTCGCGCTATTATAAGCGCCACACACTTCATTTAACTTGTACTATTTAGCGCAATATGTTTTCTATTAGAAAATACCCGATTTTACGCAATACTACTTATAGTTTTAATCTGGCGCACAGTACCGCATGAACGGGTGATTTTTGTAGGACGTCAATATTTTGACGTTTTTCTTGAAAAACAAATGAAAACCATGAAAGATATCGGGATATCTCGTGCGGTTATTAGCGCTATGGGCTTATTTTGGGGTGTACTACCTTGCGCAACATGTCTACTTTTAAAAGATACCCGATTTTAATGAATACGACTTATAGTTTTATCAGAGAACATCATATCGCTCGCATGGAAAAAAAATTCGAAGCGTCAATTTCATGATGTTTTTCCCGAAAAACAAGTGAAAAACATGAAAGAAACGTTTTGGTCTCGCGCTATTATAAGCGCCACACACTTCATTTAACTTGTACTATTTAGCGCAATATGTTTTCTATTAGAAAATACCCGATTTTACGCAATACTACTTATAGTTTTAATCTGGCGCACAGTAACGCATGAACGGGTGATTTTTGTAGGACGTCAATATTTTGACGTTTTTCTTGAAAAACAAGTGAAAACCATGAAAGATATCGGGATATCTCGTGCGGTTATTAGCGCTATGGGCTTATTTTGGGGTGTACTACCTTGCGCAACATGTCTACTTTTAAAAGATATCCGATTTTAATGAATACGACTTATAGTTTTATCAGAGAACATCATATCGCTCGCATGGAAAAAAAATTCGAAGCGTCAACTTTATAACGTTTTTCCCGAAAAGCAAGTGAAAAACATGAAAGAAACGTTTTGGTCTCGCGCTATTATAAGCGCCACACACTTCATTTAACTTGTACTATTTAGCGCAATATGTTTTCTATTAGAAAATACCCGATTTTACGCAATACTACTTATAGTTTTAATCTGGCACACAGTACCGCATGAACGGGTGATTTTTGTAGGACGTCAATATTTTGACGTTTTTCTTGAAAAACAAGTGAAAACCATGAAAGATATCGGGATATCTCGTGCGGTTATTAGCGCTATGGGCTTATTTTGGGGTGTACTACCTTGCGCAACATGTCTACTTTTAAAAGATACCCGATTTTAATGAATACGACTTATAGTTTTATCAGAGAACATCATATCGCTCGCATGGAAAAAAAATTCGAAGCGTCAATTTCATGATGTTTTTCCCGAAAAACAAGTGAAAAACATGAAAGAAACGTTTTGGTCTCGCGCTATTATAAGCGCCACACACTTCATTTAACTTGTACTATTTAGCGCAATATGTTTTCTATTAGAAAATACCCGATTTTACGCAATACTACTTATAGTTTTAATCTGGCGCACAGTAACGCATGAACGGGTGATTTTTGTAGGACGTCAATATTTTGACGTTTTTCTTGAAAAACAAGTGAAAACCATGAAAGATATCGGGATATCTCGTGCGGTTATTAGCGCTATGGGCTTATTTTGGGGTGTACTACCTTGCGCAACATGTCTACTTTTAAAAGATATCCGATTTTAATGAATACGACTTATAGTTTTATCAGAGAACATCATATCGCTCGCATGGAAAAAAAATTCGAAGCGTCAACTTTATAACGTTTTTCCCGAAAAGCAAGTGAAAAACATGAAAGAAACGTTTTGGTCTCGCGCTATTATAAGCGCCACACACTTCATTTAACTTGTACTATTTAGCGCAATATGTTTTCTATTAGAAAATACCCGATTTTACGCAATACTACTTATAGTTTTAATCTGGCACACAGTACCGCATGAACGGGTGATTTTTGTAGGACGTCAATATTTTGACGTTTTTCTTGAAAAACAAGTGAAAACCATGAAAGATATCGGGGTATCTCGTGCGGTTATTAGCGCTATGGGCTTATTTTGGGGTGTACTACCTTGCGCAACATGTCTACTTTTAAAAGATACCCGATTTTAATGAATACGACTTATAGTTTTATCAGAGAACATCATATCGCTCGCATGGAAAAAAAATTCGAAGCGTCAATTTCATGATGTTTTTCCCGAAAAACAAGTGAAAAACATGAAAGAAACGTTTTGGTCTCGCGCTATTATAAGCGCCACACACTTCATTTAACTTGTACTATTTAGCGCAATATGTTTTCTATTAGAAAATACCCGATTTTACGCAATACTACTTATAGTTTTAATCTGGCGCACAGTACCGCATGAACGGGTGATTTTTGTAGGACGTCAATATTTTGACGTTTTTCTTGAAAAACAAATGAAAACCATGAAAGATATCGGGATATCTCGTGCGGTTATTAGCGCTTTGGGCTTATTTTGGGGTGTACTACCTTGCGCAACATGTCTACTTTTAAAAGATACCCGATTTTAATGAATACGACTTATAGTTTTATCAGAGAACATCATATCGCTCGCATGGAAAAAAAATTCGAAGCGTCAATTTTATTACGTTTTTCCCGAAAAACAAGTGAAAAACATGAAAGAAACGTTTTGGTCTCGCGCTATTATAAGCGCCACACACTTCATTTAACTTGTACTATTTAGCGCAATATGTTTTCTATTAGAAAATACCCGATTTTACGCAATACTACTTATAGTTTTAATCTGGCGCACAGTAACGCATGAACGGGTGATTTTTGTAGGACGTCAATATTTTGACGTTTTTCTTGAAAAACAAGTGAAAACCATGAAAGATATCGGGATATCTCGTGCGGTTATTAGCGCTATGGGCTTATTTTGGGGTGTACTACCTTGCGCAACATGTCTACTTTTAAAAGATACCCGATTTTAATGAATACGACTTATAGTTTTATCAGAGAACATCATATCGCTCGCATGGAAAAAAATTCGAAGCGTCAATTTCATGACGTTTTTCCCGAAAAACAAGTGAAAAACATGAAAGAAACGTTTTGGTCTCGCGCTATTATAAGCGCCACACACTTCATTTAACTTGTACTATTTAGCGCAATATGTTTTCTATTAGAAAATACCCGATTTTACGCAATACTACTTATAGTTTTAATCTGGCGCAAAGTACCGCATGAACGGGTGATTTTTGTAGGACGTCAATATTTTGACGTTTTTCTTGAAAAACAAGTGAAAACCATGAAAGATATCGGGATATCTCGTGCGGTTATTAGCGCTATGGGCTTATTTTGGGGTGTACTACCTTGCGGAACATGTCTACTTTTAAAAGATACCCGATTTTAATGAATACGACTTATAGTTTTATCAGAGAACATCATATCGGTCGCATGGAAAAAAAATTCGAAGCGTCAATTTTATGACGTTTTTCCCGAAAAACAAGTGAAAAACATGAAAGAAACGTTTTGTTCTCGCGCTATTATAAGCGCCACACACTTCATTTAACTTGTACTATTTAGCGCAATATGTTTTCTATTAGAAAATACCCGATTTTACGCAATACTACTTATAGTTTTAATCTGGCGCATAGTAACGCATGAACGGGTGATTTTTGTAGGACGTCAATATTTTGACGTTTTTCTTGAAAAACAAGTGAAAACCATGAAAGATATCGGGATATCTCGTGCGGTTATTAGCGCTATGGGCTTATTTTGGGGTGTACTACCTTGCGCAACATGTCTACTTTTAAAAGATACCCGATTTTAATGAATACGACTTATAGTTTTATCAGAGAACATCATATCGCTCGCATGGAAAAAAAATTCGAAGCGTCAATTTCATGACGTTTTTCCCGAAAAACAAGTGAAAAACATGAAAGAAACGTTTTGGTCTCGCGCTATTATAAGCGCCACACACTTCATTTAACTTGTACTATTTAGCGCAATATGTTTTCTATTAGAAAATACCCGATTTTACGCAATACTACTTATAGTTTCAATCTGGCGCACAGTAACGCATGAACGGGTGATTTTTGTAGGACGTCAATATTTTGACGTTTTTCTTGAAAAACAAGTGAAAACCATGAAAGATATCGGGATATCTCGTGCGGTTATTAGCGCTATGGGCTTATTTTGGGGTGTACTACCTTGCGCAACATGTCTACTTTTAAAAGATATCCGATTTTAATGAATACGACTTATAGTTTTATCAGAGAACATCATATCGCTCGCATGGAAAAAAATTCGAAGCGTCAACTTTATAACGTTTTTCCCGAAAAGCAAGTGAAAAACATGAAAGAAACGTTTTGGTCTCGCGCTATTATAAGCGCCACACACTTCATTTAACTTGTACTATTTAGCGCAATATGTTTTCTATTAGAAAATACCCGATTTTACGCAATACTACTTATAGTTTTAATCTGGCACACAGTACCGCATGAACGGGTGATTTTTGTAGGACGTCAATATTTTGACGTTTTTCTTGAAAAACAAGTGAAAACCATGAAAGATATCGGGATATCTCGTGCGGTTATTAGCGCTATGGGCTTATTTTGGGGTGTACTACCTTGCGCAACATGTCTACTTTTAAAAGATACCCGATTTTAATGAATACGACTTATAGTTTTATCAGAGAACATCATATCGCTCGCATGGAAAAAAAATTCGAAGCGTCAATTTCATGATGTTTTTCCCGAAAAACAAGTGAAAAACATGAAAGAAACGTTTTGGTCTCGCGCTATTATAAGCGCCACACACTTCATTTAACTTGTACTATTTAGCGCAATATGTTTTCTATTAGAAAATACCCGATTTTACGCAATACTACTTATAGTTTTAATCTGGCGCACAGTACCGCATGAACGGGTGATTTTTGTAGGACGTCAATATTTTGACGTTTTTCTTGAAAAACAAATGAAAACCATGAAAGATATCGGGATATCTCGTGCGGTTATTAGCGCTATGGGCTTATTTTGGGGTGTACTACCTTGCGCAACATGTCTACTTTTAAAAGATACCCGATTTTAATGAATACGACTTATAGTTTTATCAGAGAACATCATATCGCTCGCATGGAAAAAAAATTCGAAGCGTCAATTTTATTACGTTTTTCCCGAAAAACAAGTGAAAAACATGAAAGAAACGTTTTGGTCTCGCGCTATTATAAGCGCCACACACTTCATTTAACTTGTACTATTTAGCGCAATATGTTTTCTATTAGAAAATACCCGATTTTACGCAATACTACTTATAGTTTTAATCTGGCGCACAGTAACGCATGAACGGGTGATTTTTGTAGGACGTCAATATTTTGACGTTTTTCTTGAAAAACAAGTGAAAACCATGAAAGATATCGGGATATCTCGTGCGGTTATTAGCGCTATGGGCTTATTTTGGGGTGTACTACCTTGCGCAACATGTCTACTTTTAAAAGATACCCGATTTTAATGAATACGACTTATAGTTTTATCAGAGAACATCATATCGCTCGCATGGAAAAAAATTCGAAGCGTCAATTTCATGACGTTTTTCCCGAAAAACAAGTGAAAAACATGAAAGAAACGTTTTGGTCTCGCGCTATTATAAGCGCCACACACTTCATTTAACTTGTACTATTTAGCGCAATATGTTTTCTATTAGAAAATACCCGATTTTACGCAATACTACTTATAGTTTTAATCTGGCGCAAAGTACCGCATGAACGGGTGATTTTTGTAGGACGTCAATATTTTGACGTTTTTCTTGAAAAACAAGTGAAAACCATGAAAGATATCGGGATATCTCGTGCGGTTATTAGCGCTATGGGCTTATTTTGGGGTGTACTACCTTGCGGAACATGTCTACTTTTAAAAGATACCCGATTTTAATGAATACGACTTATAGTTTTATCAGAGAACATCATATCGGTCGCATGGAAAAAAAATTCGAAGCGTCAATTTTATGACGTTTTCCCGAAAAACAAGTGAAAAACATGAAAGAAACGTTTTGGTCTCGCGCTATTATAAGCGCCACACACTTCATTTAACTTGTACTATTTAGCGCAATATGTTTTCTATTAGAAAATACCCGATTTTACGCAATACTACTTATAGTTTTAATCTGGCGCATAGTAACGCATGAACGGGTGATTTTTGTAGGACGTCAATATTTTGACGTTTTTCTTGAAAAACAAGTGAAAACCATGAAAGATATCGGGATATCTCGTGCGGTTATTAGCGCTATGGGCTTATTTTGGGGTGTACTACCTTGCGCAACATGTCTACTTTTAAAAGATACCCGATTTTAATGAATACGACTTATAGTTTTATCAGAGAACATCATATCGCTCGCATGGAAAAAAATTCGAAGCGTCAATTTCATGACGTTTTTCCCGAAAAACAAGTGAAAAACATGAAAGAAACGTTTTGGTCTCGCGCTATTATAAGCGCCACACACTTCATTTAACTTGTACTATTTAGCGCAATATGTTTTCTATTAGAAAATACCCGATTTTACGCAATACTACTTATAGTTTTAATCTGGCGCAAAGTACCGCATGAACGGGTGATTTTTGTAGGACGTCAATATTTTGACGTTTTTCTTGAAAAACAAGTGAAAACCATGAAAGATATCGGGATATCTCGTGCGGTTATTAGCGCTATGGGCTTATTTTGGGGTGTACTACCTTGCGCAACATGTCTACTTTTAAAAGATACCCGATTTTAATGAATACGACTTATAGTTTTATCAGAGAACATCATATCGCTCGCATGGAAAAAAAATTCGAAGCGTCAATTTTATTACGTTTTTCCCGAAAAACAAGTGAAAAACATGAAAGAAACGTTTTGGTCTCGCGCTATTATAAGCGCCACACACTTCATTTAACTTGTACTATTTAGCGCAATATGTTTTCTATTAGAAAATACCCGATTTTACGCAATACTACTTATAGTTTTAATCTGGCGCACAGTAACGCATGAACGGGTGATTTTTGTAGGACGTCAATATTTTGACGTTTTTCTTGAAAAACAAGTGAAAACCATGAAAGATATCGGGATATCTCGTGCGGTTATTAGCGCTATGGGCTTATTTTGTGGTGTACTACCTTGCGCAACATGTCTACTTTTAAAAGATACCCGATTTTAATGAATACGACTTATAGTTTTATCAGAGAACATCATATCGCTCGCATGGAAAAAAATTCGAAGCGTCAATTTCATGACGTTTTTCCCGAAAAACAAGTGAAAAACATGAAAGAAACGTTTTGGTCTCGCGCTATTATAAGCGCCACACACTTCATTTAACTTGTACTATTTAGCGCAATATGTTTTCTATTAGAAAATACCCGATTTTACGCAATACTACTTATAGTTTTAATCTGGCGCAAAGTACCGCATGAACGGGTGATTTTTGTAGGACGTCAATATTTTGACGTTTTTCTTGAAAAACAAGTGAAAACCATGAAAGATATCGGGATATCTCGTGCGGTTATTAGCGCTATGGGCTTATTTTGGGGTGTACTACCTTGCGGAACATGTCTACTTTTAAAAGATACCCGATTTTAATGAATACGACTTATAGTTTTATCAGAGAACATCATATCGGTCGCATGGAAAAAAAATTCGAAGCGTCAATTTTATGACGTTTTCCCGAAAAACAAGTGAAAAACATGAAAGAAACGTTTTGGTCTCGCGCTATTATAAGCGCCACACACTTCATTTAACTTGTACTATTTAGCGCAATATGTTTTCTATTAGAAAATACCCGATTTTACGCAATACTACTTATAGTTTTAATCTGGCGCATAGTAACGCATGAACGGGTGATTTTTGTAGGACGTCAATATTTTGACGTTTTTCTTGAAAAACAAGTGAAAACCATGAAAGATATCGGGATATCTCGTGCGGTTATTAGCGCTATGGGCTTATTTTGGGGTGTACTACCTTGCGCAACATGTCTACTTTTAAAAGATACCCGATTTTAATGAATACGACTTATAGTTTTATCAGAGAACATCATATCGCTCGCATGGAAAAAAATTCGAAGCGTCAATTTCATGACGTTTTTCCCGAAAAACAAGTGAAAAACATGAAAGAAACGTTTTGGTCTCGCGCTATTATAAGCGCCACACACTTCATTTAACTTGTACTATTTAGCGCAATATGTTTTCTATTAGAAAATACCCGATTTTACGCAATACTACTTATAGTTTTAATCTGGCGCAAAGTACCGCATGAACGGGTGATTTTTGTAGGACGTCAATATTTTGACGTTTTTCTTGAAAAACAAGTGAAAACCATGAAAGATATCGGGATATCTCGTGCGGTTATTAGCGCTATGGGCTTATTTTGGGGTGTACTACCTTGCGCAACATGTCTACTTTTAAAAGATACCCGATTTTAATGAATACGACTTATAGTTTTATCAGAGAACATCATATCGCTCGCATGGAAAAAAAATTCGAAGCGTCAATTTTATTACGTTTTTCCCGAAAAACAAGTGAAAAACATGAAAGAAACGTTTTGGTCTCGCGCTATTATAAGCGCCACACACTTCATTTAACTTGTACTATTTAGCGCAATATGTTTTCTATTAGAAAATACCCGATTTTACGCAATACTACTTATAGTTTTAATCTGGCGCACAGTAACGCATGAACGGGTGATTTTTGTAGGACGTCAATATTTTGACGTTTTTCTTGAAAAACAAGTGAAAACCATGAAAGATATCGGGATATCTCGTGCGGTTATTAGCGCTATGGGCTTATTTTGGGGTGTACTACCTTGCGCAACATGTCTACTTTTAAAAGATACCCGATTTTAATGAATACGACTTATAGTTTTATCAGAGAACATCATATCGCTCGCATGGAAAAAAATTCGAAGCGTCAATTTCATGACGTTTTTCCCGAAAAACAAGTGAAAAACATGAAAGAAACGTTTTGGTCTCGCGCTATTATAAGCGCCACACACTTCATTTAACTTGTACTATTTAGCGCAATATGTTTTCTATTAGAAAATACCCGATTTTACGCAATACTACTTATAGTTTTAATCTGGCGCAAAGTACCGCATGAACGGGTGATTTTTGTAGGACGTCAATATTTTGACGTTTTTCTTGAAAAACAAGTGAAAACCATGAAAGATATCGGGATATCTCGTGCGGTTATTAGCGCTATGGGCTTATTTTGGGGTGTACTACCTTGCGGAACATGTCTACTTTTAAAAGATACCCGATTTTAATGAATACGACTTATAGTTTTATCAGAGAACATCATATCGGTCGCATGGAAAAAAAATTCGAAGCGTCAATTTTATGACGTTTTCCCGAAAAACAAGTGAAAAACATGAAAGAAACGTTTTGGTCTCGCGCTATTATAAGCGCCACACACTTCATTTAACTTGTACTATTTAGCGCAATATGTTTTCTATTAGAAAATACCCGATTTTACGCAATACTACTTATAGTTTTAATCTGGCGCATAGTAACGCATGAACGGGTGATTTTTGTAGGACGTCAATATTTTGACGTTTTTCTTGAAAAACAAGTGAAAACCATGAAAGATATCGGGATATCTCGTGCGGTTATTAGCGCTATGGGCTTATTTTGGGGTGTACTACCTTGCGCAACATGTCTACTTTTAAAAGATACCCGATTTTAATGAATACGACTTATAGTTTTATCAGAGAACATCATATCGCTCGCATGGAAAAAAAATTCGAAGCGTCAATTTCATGACGTTTTTCCCGAAAAACAAGTGAAAAACATGAAAGAAACGTTTTGGTCTCGCGCTATTATAAGCGCCACACACTTCATTTAACTTGTACTATTTAGCGCAATATGTTTTCTATTAGAAAATACCCGATTTTACGCAATACTACTTATAGTTTTAATCTGGCGCAAAGTACCGCATGAACGGGTGATTTTTGTAGGACGTCAATATTTTGACGTTTTTCTTGAAAAACAAGTGAAAACCATGAAAGATATCGGGATATCTCGTGCGGTTATTAGCGCTATGGGCTTATTTTGGGGTGTACTACCTTGCGCAACATGTCTACTTTTAAAAGATATCCGATTTTAATGAATACGACTTATAGTTTTATCAGAGAACATCATATCGCTCGCATGGAAAAAAAATTCGAAGCGTCAATTTTATGACGTTTTTCCCGAAAAACAAGTGAAAAACATGAAAGAAACGTTTTGGTCTCGCGCTATTATAAGCGCCACACACTTCATTTAACTTGTACTATTTAGCACAATATGTTTTCTATTAAAAAATACCCAATTTTACGCAATACTACTTATAGTTTTAATCTGGCGCACAGTACCGCATGAACGGGTGATTTTTGTAGGACGTCAATATTTTGACGTTTTTCTTGAAAAACAAGTGAAAACCATGAAAGATATCGGGATATCTCGTGCGGTTATTAGCGCTATGGGCTTATTTTGGGGTGTACTACCTTGCGCAACATGTCTACTTTTAAAAGATACCCGATTTCAATAAATACGACTTATAGTTTTATCAGAGAACATCATATCGCTCGCATGGAAAAAAAATTCGAAGCGTCAATTTTATGACGTTTTTCCCGAAAAACAAGTGAAAAACATGAAAGAAACGTTTTGGTCTCGCGCTATTATAAGCGCCACACACTTTATTTAACTTGTACTATTTAGCGCAATATGTTTTCTATTAGAAAATACCCGATTTTACGCAATACTACTTATAGTTTTAATCTGGCGCACAGTACCGCATGAACGGGTGATTTTTGTAGGACGTCAATATTTTGACGTTTTTCTTGAAAAACAAGTGAAAACCATGAAAGATATCGGGATATCTCGCGCGGTTATTAGCGCTATGGGCTTATATTGGGGTGTACTACCTTGCGCAACATGTCTACTTTTAAAAGATACCCGATTTAATGAATACGACTTATAGTTTTATCAGAGAACATTATATCGCTCGCATGGAAAAAAATTCGAAGCGTCAATTTTATGACGTTTTTCCCGAAAAACAAGTGAAAAACATGAAAGAAACGTTTTGGTCTCGCACTATTATAAGCGCCACACACTTCATTTAACTTGTACTATTTAGCGCAATATGTTTTCTATTAGAAAATACCCGATTTTACGCAATACTACTTATAGTTTTAATCTGGCGCAAAGTACCGCATGAACGGGTGATTTTTGTAGGACGTCAATATTTTGACGTTTTTCTTGAAAAACAAGTGAAAACCATGAAAGATATCGGGATATCTCGTGCGGTTATTAGCGCTATGGGCTTATTTTGGGGTCTACTACCTTGCGCAACATGTCTACTTTTAAAAGATACCCGATTTTAATGAATACGACTTATAGTTTTATCAGAGAACATCATATCGCTCGCATGGAAAAAAAATTCGAAGCGTCAATTTTATTACGTTTTTCCCGAAAAACAAGTGAAAAACATGAAAGAAACGTTTTGGTCTCGCGCTATTATAAGCGCCACACACTTCATTTAACTTGTACTATTTAGCGCAATATGTTTTCTATTAGAAAATACCCGATTTTACGCAATACTACTTATAGTTTTAATCTGGCGCACAGTAACGCATGAACGGGTGATTTTTGTAGGACGTCAATATTTTGACGTTTTTCTTGAAAAACAAGTGAAAACCATGAAAGATATCGGGATATCTCGTGCGGTTATTAGCGCTATGGGCTTATTTTGGGGTGTACTACCTTGCGCAACATGTCTACTTTTAAAAGATATCCGATTTTAATGAATACGACTTATAGTTTTATCAGAGAAAATCATATCGCTCGCATGGAAAAAAATTCGAAGCGTCAACTTTATAACGTTTTTCCCGAAAAGCAAGTGAAAAACATGAAAGAAACGTTTTGGTCTCGCGCTATTATAAGCGCCACACACTTCATTTAACTTGTACTATTTAGCGCAATATGTTTTCTATTAGAAAATACCCGATTTTACGCAATACTACTTATAGTTTTAATCTGGCGCACAGTACCGCATGAACGGGTGATTTTTGTAGGACGTCAATATTTTGACGTTTTTCTTGAAAAACAAGTGAAAACCATGAAAGATATCGGGATATCTCGTGCGGTTATTAGCGCTATGGGCTTATTTTGGGGTGTACTACCTTGCGCAACATGTCTACTTTTAAAAGATACCCGATTTTAATGAATACGACTTATAGTTTTATCAGAGAACATCATATCGCTCGCATGGAAAAAAAATTCGAAGCGTCAATTTCATGATGTTTTTCCCGAAAAACAAGTGAAAAACATGAAAGAAACGTTTTGGTCTCGCGCTATTATAAGCGCCACACACTTCATTTAACTTGTACTATTTAGCGCAATATGTTTTCTATTAGAAAATACCCGATTTTACGCAATACTACTTATAGTTTTAATCTGGCGCACAGTAACGCATGAACGGGTGATTTTTGTAGGACGTCAATATTTTGACGTTTTTCTTGAAAAACAAGTGAAAACCATGAAAGATATCGGGATATCTCGTGCGGTTATTAGCGCTATGGGCTTATTTTGGGGTGTACTACCTTGCGCAACATGTCTACTTTTAAAAGATACCCGATTTTAATGAATACGACTTATAGTTTTATCAGAGAACATCATATCGCTCGCATGGAAAAAAAATTCGAAGCGTCAATTTCATGACGTTTTTCCCGAAAAACAAGTGAAAAACATGAAAGAAACGTTTTGGTCTCGCGCTATTATAAGCGCCACACACTTCATTTAACTTGTACTATTTAGCGCAATATGTTTTCTATTAGAAAATACCCGATTTTACGCAATACTACTTATAGTTTTAATCTGGCGCAAAGTACCGCATGAACGGGTGATTTTTGTAGGACGTCAATATTTTGACGTTTTTCTTGAAAAACAAGTGAAAACCATGAAAGATATCGGGATATCTCGTGCGGTTATTAGCGCTATGGGCTTATTTTGGGGTGTACTACCTTGCGCAACATGTCTACTTTTAAAAGATATCCGATTTTAATGAATACGACTTATAGTTTTATCAGAGAAAATCATATCGCTCGCATGGAAAAAAATTCGAAGCGTCAACTTTATAACGTTTTTCCCGAAAAGCAAGTGAAAAACATGAAAGAAACGTTTTGGTCTCGCGCTATTATAAGCGCCACACACTTCATTTAACTTGTACTATTTAGCGCAATATGTTTTCTATTAGAAAATACCCGATTTTACGCAATACTACTTATAGTTTTAATCTGGCGCACAGTACCGCATGAACGGGTGATTTTTGTAGGACGTCAATATTTTGACGTTTTTCTTGAAAAACAAGTGAAAACCATGAAAGATATCGGGATATCTCGTGCGGTTATTAGCGCTATGGGCTTATTTTGGGGTGTACTACCTTGCGCAACATGTCTACTTTTAAAAGATACCCGATTTTAATGAATACGACTTATAGTTTTATCAGAGAACATCATATCGCTCGCATGGAAAAAAAATTCGAAGCGTCAATTTCATGATGTTTTTCCCGAAAAACAAGTGAAAAACATGAAAGAAACGTTTTGGTCTCGCGCTATTATAAGCGCCACACACTTCATTTAACTTGTACTATTTAGCGCAATATGTTTTCTATTAGAAAATACCCGATTTTACGCAATACTACTTATAGTTTTAATCTGGCGCACAGTAACGCATGAACGGGTGATTTTTGTAGGACGTCAATATTTTGACGTTTTTCTTGAAAAACAAGTGAAAACCATGAAAGATATCGGGATATCTCGTGCGGTTATTAGCGCTATGGGCTTATTTTGGGGTGTACTACCTTGCGCAACATGTCTACTTTTAAAAGATACCCGATTTTAATGAATACGACTTATAGTTTTATCAGAGAACATCATATCGCTCGCATGGAAAAAAAATTCGAAGCGTCAATTTCATGACGTTTTTCCCGAAAAACAAGTGAAAAACATGAAAGAAACGTTTTGGTCTCGCGCTATTATAAGCGCCACACACTTCATTTAACTTGTACTATTTAGCGCAATATGTTTTCTATTAGAAAATACCCGATTTTACGCAATACTACTTATAGTTTTAATCTGGCGCAAAGTACCGCATGAACGGGTGATTTTTGTAGGACGTCAATATTTTGACGTTTTTCTTGAAAAACAAGTGAAAACCATGAAAGATATCGGGATATCTCGTGCGGTTATTAGCGCTATGGGCTTATTTTGGGGTGTACTACCTTGCGGAACATGTCTACTTTTAAAAGATACCCGATTTTAATGAATACGACTGATAGTTTTATCAGAGAACATCATATCGCTCGCATGGAAAAAAAATTCGAAGCGTCAATTTTATGACGTTTTTCCCGAAAAACAAGTGAAAAACATGAAAGAAACGTTTTGGTCTCGCGCTATTATAAGCGCCACACACTTCATTTAACTTGTACTATTTAGCGCAATATGTTTTCTATTAGAAAATACCCGATTTTACGCAATACTACTTATAGTTTTAATCTGGCGCATAGTAACGCATGAACGGGTGATTTTTGTAGGACGTCAATATTTTGACGTTTTTCTCGAAAAACAAGTGAAAACCATGAAAGATATCGGGATATCTCGTGCGGTTATTAGCGCTATGGGCTTATTTTGGGGTGTACTACCTTGCGCAACATGTCTACTTTTAAAAGATACCCGATTTCAATAAATACGACTTATAGTTTTATCAGAGAACATCATATCGGTCGCATGGAAAAAAAATTCGAAGCGTCAATTTTATGACGTTTTTCCCGAAAAACAAGTGAAAAACATGAAAGAAACGTTTTGGTCTCGCGCTATTATAAGCGCCACACACTTCATTTAACTTGTACTATTTAGCGCAATATGTTTTCTATTAGAAAATACCCGATTTTACGCAATACTACTTATAGTTTTAATCTGGCGCACAGTACCGCATGAACGGGTGATTTTTGTAGGACGTCAATATTTTGACGTTTTTCTTGAAAAACAAGTGAAAACCATGAAAGATATCGGGATATCTCGTGCGGTTATTAGCGCTATGGGCTTATTTTGGGGTGTACTACCTTGCGGAACATGTCTACTTTTAAAAGATACCCGATTTTAATGAATACGACTGATAGTTTTATCAGAGAACATCATATCGCTCGCATGGAAAAAAAATTCGAAGCGTCAATTTTATGACGTTTTTCCCGAAAAACAAGTGAAAAACATGAAAGAAACGTTTTGGTCTCGCGCTATTATAAGCGCCACACACTTCATTTAACTTGTACTATTTAGCGCAATATGTTTTCTATTAGAAAATACCCGATTTTACGCAATACTACTTATAGTTTTAATCTGGCGCATAGTAACGCATGAACGGGTGATTTTTGTAGGACGTCAATATTTTGACGTTTTTCTCGAAAAACAAGTGAAAACCATGAAAGATATCGGGATATCTCGTGCGGTTATTAGCGCTATGGGCTTATTTTGGGGTGTACTACCTTGCGCAACATGTCTACTTTTAAAAGATACCCGATTTCAATAAATACGACTTATAGTTTTATCAGAGAACATCATATCGCTCGCATGGAAAAAAAATTCGAAGCGTCAATTTTATGACGTTTTTCCCGAAAAACAAGTGAAAAACATGAAAGAAACGTTTAAGTCTCGCGCTATTATAAGCGCCACACACTTCATTTAACTTGTACTATTTAGCGCAATATGTTTTCTATTAGAAAATACCCGATTTTACGCAATACTACTTATAGTTTTAATCTGGCGCACAGTACCGCATGAACGGGTGATTTTTGTAGGACGTCAATATTTTGACGTTTTTCTTGAAAAACAAGTGAAAACCATGAAAGATATCGGGATATCTCGCGCGGTTATTAGCGCTATGGGCTTATATTGGGGTGTACTACCTTGCGCAACATGTCTACTTTTAAAAGATACCCGATTTTAATGAATACGACTTATAGTTTTATCAGAGAACATCATATCGCTCGCATGGAAAAAAATTCGAAGCGTCAATTTTATGACGTTTTTCCCGAAAAACAAGTGAAAAACATGAAAGAAACGTTTTGGTCTCGCGCTATTATAAGCGCCACACACTTCATTTAACTTGTACTATTTAGCGCAATATGTTTTCTATTAGAAAATACCCGATTTTACGCAATACTACTTATAGTTTTAATCTGGCGCACAGTACCGCATGAACGGGTGATTTTTGTAGGACGTCAATATTTTGACGTTTTTCTTGAAAAACAAGTGAAAACCATGAAAGATATCGGGATATCTCGTGCGGTTATTAGCGCTATGGGCTTATTTTGGGGTGTACTACCTTGCGCAACATGTCTACCTTTAAAAGATACCCGATTTCAATGAATACGACTTATAGTTTTATCAGAGAACATCATATCGCTCGCATGGAAAAAAAATTCGAAGCGTCAATTTTATGACGTTTTTCCCGAAAAACAAGTGAAAAACATGAAAGAAACGTTTTGGTCTCGCGCTATTATAAGCGCCACACACTTTATTTAACTTGTACTATTTAGCGCAATATGTTTTCTATTAGAAAATACCCGATTTTACGCAATACTACTTATAGTTTTAATCTGGCGCAAAGTACCGCATGAACGGGTGATTTTTGTAGGACGTCAATATTTTGACGTTTTTCTTGAAAAACAAGTGAAAACCATGAAAGATATCGGGATATCTCGTGCGGTTATTAGCGCTATGGGCTTATTTTGGGGTGTACTACCTTGCGCAACATGTCTACTTTTAAAAGATACCCGATTTTAATGAATACGACTTATAGTTTTATCAGAGAACATCATATCGCTCGCATGGAAAAAAAATTCGAAGCGTCAATTTTATGACGTTTTTCCCGAAAAACAAGTGAAAAACATGAAAGAAACGTTTTGGTCTCGCGCTATTATAGTCGCCACACACTTTATTTAACTTGTACTATTTAGCGCAATATGTTTTCTATTAGAAAATACCCGATTTTACGCAATACTACTTATAGTTTTAATCTGGCGCACAGTACCGCATGAATGGGTGATTTTTGTAGGACGTCAATATTTTGACGTTTTTCTTGAAAAACAAGTGAAAACCATGAAAGATATCGGGATATCTCGTGCGGTTATTAGCGATATAGGCTTATTTTGGGGTGTACTACCTTGCGCAACATGTCTACTTTTAAAAGATACCCGATTTTAATGAATACGACTTATAGTTTTATCAGAGATCATAATATCGCTCGCATGGAAAAAAATTCGAAGCGTCAATTTTATGACGTTTTTCCCGAAAAACAAGTGAAAAACATGAAAGAAACGTTTTGGTCTCGCGCTATTATAAGCGCCACACACTTTATTTAACTTGTACTATTTAGCGCAATATGTTTTCTATTAGAAAATACCCGATTTTACGCAATACTACTTATAGTTTTAATCTGGCGCACAGTACCGCATGAATGGGTGATTTTTGTAGGACGTCAATATTTTGACGTTTTTCTTGAAAAACAAGTGAAAACCATGAAAGATATCGGGATATCTCGTGCGGTTATTAGCGCTATGGGCTTATTCTGGGGTGTACTACCTTGCGCAACATGTCTACTTTTAAAAGATACCCGATTTTAATGAATACGACTTATAGTTTTATCAGAGAACATCATATCGCTTGCATGGAAAAAAAATTCGAAGCGTCAATTTTATGACGTTTTTCCCGAAAAACAAGTGAAAAACATGAAAGAAACGTTTTGGTCTCGCGCTATTATAAGCGCCACACACTTTATTTAACTTGTACTATTTAGCGCAATATGTTTTCTATTAGAAAATACCCGATTTTACGCAATACTACTTATAGTTTTAATCTGGCGCACAGTACCGCATGAATGGGTGATTTTTGTAGGACGTCAATATTTTGACGTTTTTCTTGAAAAACAAGTGAAAACCATGAAAGATATCGGGATATCTCGTGCGGTTATTAGCGCTATAGGCTTATTTTGGGGTGTACTACCTTGCGCAACATGTCTACTTTTAAAAGATACCCGATTTTAATGAATACGACTTATAGTTTTATCAGAGAACATCATATCGCTCGCATGGAAAAAAATTCGAAGCGTCAATTTTATGACGTTTTTCCCGAAAAACAAGTGAAAAACATGAAAGAAACGTTTTGGTCTCGCGCTATCATAAGCGCCACACACTTCATTTAACTTGTACTATTTAGCGCAATATGTTTTCTATTAGAAAATACCCGATTTTACGCAATACTACTTATAGTTTTAATCTGGCGCACAGTACCGCATGAACGGGTGATTTTTGTAGGACGTCAATATTTTGACGTTTTTCTTGAAAAACAAGTGAAAACCATGAAAGATATCGGGATATCTCGTGCGGTTATTAGCGCTATGGGCTTATTTTGGGGTGTACTACCTTGCGCAACATGTCTACTTTTAAAAGATACCCGATTTCAATGAATACGACTTATAGTTTTATCAGAGAACATCATATCACTCGCATGGAAAAAAAATTCGAAGCGTCAATTTTATGACGTTTTTCCCGAAAAACAAGTGAAAAACATGAAAGAGACGTTTTGGTCTCGCGCTATTATAAGCGCCACACACTTCATTTAACTTGTACTATTTATCGCAATATGTTTTCTATTAGAAAATACCCGATTTTACGCAATACTACTTATAGTTTTAATCTGGCGCACAGTACCGCATGAACGGGTGATTTTTGTAGGACGTCAATATTTTGACGTTTTTCTTGAAAAACAAGTGAAAACCATGAAAGATATCGGGATATCTCGTGCGGTTATTAGCGCTATGGGCTTATTTTGGGGTGTACTACCTTGCGCAACATGTCTACTTTTAAAAGATACCCAATTTTAATGAATACGACTTATAGTTTTATCAGAGAACATCATATCGCTCGCATGGAAAAAAAATTCGAAGCGTCAATTTTATGACGTTTTTTCTCGAAAAACAAGTGAAAAACATGAAAGAAACGTTTTGGTCTCGCGCTATTATAAGCACCACACACTTCATTTAACTTGTACTATTTAGCGCAATATGTTTTCTATTAGAAAATACCCGATTTTACGCAATACTACTTATAGTTTTAATCTGGCGCACAGTACCGCATGAACGGGTGATTTTTGTAGGACGTCAATATTTTGACGTTTTTCTTAAAAAACAAGTGAAAACCATGAAAGATATCGGGATATCTCGTTCGGTTATTAGCGCTATGGGCTTATTTTGGGGTGTACTACCTTGCGCAACATGTCTACTTTTAAAAGATACCCGATTTTAATGAATACGACTTATAGTTTTATCAGAGAACATCATATCGCTCGCATGGAAAAAAATTCGAAGCGTCAATTTTATGACGTTTTTCCCGAAAAACAAGTGAAAAACATGAAAGAAACGTTTTGGTCTCGCGCTATCATAAGCGCCACACACTTCATTTAACTTGTACTATTTAGCGCAATATGTTTTCTATTAGAATATACCCGATTTTACGCAATACTACTTATAGTTTTAATCTGGCGCACAGTACCGCATGAACGGGTGATTTTTGTAGGACGTCAATATTTTGACGTTTTTCTTGAAAAACAAGTGAAAACCATGAAAGATATCGGGATATCTCGTGCGGTTATTAGCGCTATGGGCTTATTTTGGGGTGTACTACCTTGCGCAACATGTCTACTTTTAAAAGATACCCGATTTCAATGAATACGACTTATAGTTTTATCAGAGAACATCATATCGCTCGCATGGAAAAAAAATTCGAAGCGTCAATTTTATGACGTTTTTCCCGAAAAACAAGTGAAAAACATGAAAGAAACGTTTTGGTCTCGCGCTATTATAAGCGCCACACACTTCATTTAACTTGTACTATTTAGCGCAATATGTTTTCTATTAGAAAATACCCGATTTTACGCAATACTACTTATAGTTTTAATCTGGCGCACAGTACCGCATGAACGGGTGATTTTTGTAGGACGTCAATATTTTGACGTTTTTCTTGAAAAACAAGTGAAAACCATGAAAGATATCGGGATATCTCGTGCGGTTATTAGCGCTATAGGCTTATTTTGGGGTGTACTACCTTGCGCAACATGTCTACTTTTAAAAGATACCCGATTTTAATGAATACGACTTATAGTTTTATCAGAGAACATCATATCGCTCGCATGGAAAAAAAATTCGAAGCGTCAATTTTATGACGTTTTTCCCGAAAAACAAGTGAAAAACATGAAAGAAAAGTTTTGGTCTCGCGCTATTATAAGCGCCACACACTTCATTTAACTTGTACTATTTAGCGCAATATGTTTTCTATTAGAAAATACCCGATTTTACGCAATACTACTTATAGTTTTAATCTGGCGCACAGTACCGCATGAACGGGTGATTTTTGTAGGACGTCAATATTTTGACGTTTTTCTTGAAAAACAAGTGAGAACCATGAAAGATATCGGGATATCTCGTGCGGTTATTAGCGCTGTGCGCTTATCTTGGGGTGTACTACCTTGCGCAACATGTCTACTTTTAAAAGATACCCGATTTTAATGCATACGACTTATAGTTTTATCAGAGAACATCATATCGCTCGCATGGAAAAAAAAAATTCGAAGCGTGAATTTTATGACGTTTTTCCCGAAAAACAAGTGAAAAACATGAAAGAAACGTTTTGGTCTCGCGCTATTATAAGCGCCACACACTTCATTTAACTTGTACTATTTAGCGCAATATGTTTTCTATTAGAAAATACCCGATTTTACGCAATACTACTTATAGTTTTAATCTGGCGCACAGTACCGCATGAACGGGTGATTTTTGTAGGACGTCAATATTTTGACGTTTTTCTTGAAAAACAAGTGAAAACCATGAATTATATCGGGATATCTCGTGCGGTTATTAGCGCTATGGGCTTATTTTGGGGTGTACTACCTTGCGCAACATGTCTCCTTTTAAAAGATACCCGATTTTAATGAATACGACTTATAGTTTTATCAGAGAACATCATATCGCTCGCATGGAAAAAAATTTCGAAGCGTCAATTTTATGACGTTTTTCCCGAAAAACAAGTGAAAAACATGAAAGAAACGTTTTGGTCTCGCGCTATTATAAGCGCCACACGCTTCATTTAACTTGTAATATTTTGCGCAATATGTTTTCTATTAGAAAATGCCCGATTTTATGCAATACTACTTATAGTTTTAATCTGGCGCACAGTACCGCATGAACGGGTGATTTTTGTAGGACGTCAATATTTTGACGTTTTTCTTGAAAAACAAGTGAAAACCATGAATTATATCGGGATATCTCGTGCGGTTATTAGCGCTATGGGCTTATTTTGGGGTGTACTACCTTGCGCAACATGTCTCCTTTTAAAAGATACCCGATTTTTATGAATACGACTTATAGTTTTATCAGAGAACATCATATCGCTCGCATGGAAAAAAAATCGAAGCGTCAATTTTATGACGTTTTTCCCGAAAAACAAGTAACATGAAAGAAACGTTTTGGTCTCGCGCTATTATAAGCGCCACACGCTTCATTTAACTTGTAATATTTTGCGCAATATGTTTTCTATTAAAAAATACCCAATTTTATGCAATACTACTTATAGTTTTAATCTGGCTAACAGTACCGCATGAACGGATGATTTTTGTAGGACGTCAATATTTTGACGTTTTTCTTGAAAAACAAGTGAAAACCATGAATTATATCGGGATATCTCGTGCGGTTATTAGCGCTATGGGCTTATTTTGGGGTGTCCTACCTTGCGCAACATGTCTCCTTTTAAAAGATACCCGATTTTAATGAATACGACTTATAGTTTTATCAGAGAACATCATATCGCTCGCATGGAAAAAAATTTCGAAGCGTCAATTTTATGACGTTTTTCCCGAAAAACAAGTGAAAAACATGAAAGAAACGTTTTGGTCTCGCGCTATTATAAGCGCCACACGCTTCATTTAACTTGTAATATTTTGGACAATATGTTTTCTATTAGAAAATACCCGATTTTATGCAATACTACTTATAGTTTTAATCTGGCGCACAGTACCGCATGAACGGGTTATTTTTGTAGGACGTCAATATTTTGACGATTTTCTTGAAAAACAAGTGAAAACCATGAATTATATCGGGATATCTCGTGCGGTTATTAGCGCTATGGGCTTATTTTGGGGTGTACTACCTTGCGCAACATGTCTCCTATTAAAAGATACCCGATTTTAATGAATACGACTTATAGTTTTATCAGAGAACATCATATCGCTCGCATGGAAAAAAATTTCGAAGCGTCAATTTTATGACGTTTTTCCCGAAAAACAAGTGAAAAACATGAAAGAAACGTTTTGGTCTCGCGCCCTTATAAGCGCCACACGCTTCATTTAACTTGTAATATTTTGCGCAATATGTTTTCTATTAGAAAATACCCGATTTTATGCAATACTACTTATAGTTTTAATCTGGCGCACAGTACCGCATGAACGGGTGATTTTTGTAGGACGTCAATATTTTGACGTTTTTCTTGAAAAACAAGTGAAAACCATGAATTATATCGGGATATCTCGTGCGGTTATTAGCGCTATAGGCTTATTTTGGGGTGTCCTACCTTGCTTGTAATATTGTAACTTGCTTGTAATATTTTAGTTTAAACATATTTTATTGATAGTATCAAACATATATACAAATAATTATAACAAAATACAACAACAATGGGATTCGGAAACAAGCAATTAGCTTATATTAATCCGTCTCCCTAATAATACAAACAATTTAAACAATTTACGTACATAATGCATGCTTATAAATAACAATACCAATAATATTCGTTTAAACATCAAAATATATGTGAATATTATAAATAAACTTAATTCGTAAAGTAAATAGAGTTAAATATGGCAATATTTAAGAAAGAGAAAGATACAAGATATTGGAGGAGAATGAAATAATTATTGAAATGCAGTTTAACAGAAGCGTTTGCTCTGAACAATATAATTTTGAACAATTTTAAACACATGAATATTTTCTTCTAAAGATAAAGTATCTGACCCATACAATAATAAGTTTATATCAATAGGAGGATTTAGCGTATGTAAGGTTAACGCATGTCCAAGAATCATGGACAAATTCAGGGTAGATAACTCTATTTGAAATTTTGTCACCACTGATAACGAGTTATGTAACATGGCTATAGCTGGAAACCTATCTGTTGGTGACCTTTTCACACATACATACTTATTATTTAGTTGAGATAAAACCAAATTTAATCAATAATCAATAATTTGATAAATCAGTATATGTAAATTGTCCATTAATATTTGTGTGTTAGCATATTTCAGTAACTTCAAGTTCAGTAACATTTGAATCAACATTCATGTCATGGACAATGGATAACTTTTTTTTTACTTCAACTTTTTTGCATATTTAGGGATATTTCAAGATAAACATAAATGTTTCTTCTTGTTTGTATTTTAAGCAAACATTGACATGCATGACATGGTTAAATAATTTTGTGGCATATATATCATGTATATGCAGTTTTGTTTTTTTTTTATATTTATTTTTCTTGCTACAAACATGATACACGGGTAAACTGTATGGTATTCAGCTTTTATTACTGTCATTTGACAGTTTAAGCGGGACTAACTTAAAAATGTGTGTCGTTATTCTATTTATTTATTTGAATTGGTTTATTTTTCATATTTTATTAAATTGCGTCAGGCAATGCAAAAAGGAACTTAAGGTCCGTTCACACATGAAATAGAGAATAAGCCAATTATAAATTAAAGTATTTGAGGTCAGAGCTTAAGCACAAAGGTACAAAAAAATTATTAAAACCACCACTATCTAGTATAATTCATGAAATACAAATATACGGTGTAAACGCAAGTGTTGTATATTTTATTGAAATATATGACTTGATGTACAGTGTAAACGGGCCTCTAGACCAACATGTTTAGATTTTGGCGACTTTTAAAGATTAATTCTTAAGAATTTAAGAAACAAAAACGTAAGGTACCCTTATCTTTACTGAAGACGAACTTCAAATGTTACAAGTTTTGAAAAAAAAAAAGATGTAAGGGGGAAATTATGAACCTTGTCTAATGAGTTTTAATTCCCTAAAAAATGGAGTTGCAAATGTAGCCACGATCCTTATTAAAAGATATAGATAAATAAAATAAAATGATTTTACGGCTATTACGAAATTTTTGCTTTATTTCTTAGAGTCCTTTGTCTTTGGTGGTTCTTATAAGATATCCTATATTTCTGTTAATTTATGGTTTGGCGTACATGCAAATTATTCGTCTTTTTTTCTGTTGAAAAGTGAAAACAAAACGTGACTTCATTATTTATTATATAATTTGTCCGAGGCTTCGCAAGAAAATCCCACTTAATCAGTCCCGTGTGGGACCTGGATGGCGGATAGGCCCACATCAGCGCCTAGTTTGTCGTAAGAGGCGACTAAGGGTATTGGGATTCTGTATCTGTGTACCACCAAATAGGCTAAATTTTCTGCCCCTACCCACCTCTCCCCTTTTTCCTGTGTTTTTTTTCTTTCTTCAAAAGTTGCTGTTTCCTTTGTTTCCCACCCCACCCCATGTTTCATATCATTATCATCATCATGTCATGTTCATTTTAACAATCTTTCATGTTCATCGCCTTCAAATAACCTTTAAAGTGTTGCGAGGGCCTAAAACACAACTCACTCACTCACCCACTTGATCACACATGTACATGTATTTTAAACAAACTTTAAGCGTTGATTTGCTCAGAGCTCTTTATTAGTTAAGGTAAGACTGGATTAGGGTATGCTCCGCACAATGTCACACCTTACATGCATTGTCGTTCCTTTTTTCATTTAGAAGTATGGAACTCTCATACATTTATACTTTGAGAGTTATATATACCAGTGACATTTTAAGTACATCAATATCAGGCAATGATATATTTTCATTCATTAAAAACATAAAATTAATTAAATAAATCTATGCACAATATTAATAGGACAAGATAATCTTTGAACGAAATTAAAAAATCCGGGCTCAAAACGTAGCCAAAAAATGAACAATCATAAACATTATAGATTAACAAGATATAAAATTCTACTAGACTATCGTATAATATACTTATTATGTATGGCAAACAATAATTGACACTGTAATAAACTATTTATTTTTTTTATAAAGTTAAATCCTTTAAAAGTTGAAACTCGAAAATAAATAATTTTGGTGTTATAGATATCAATTCTATAAAAAAGGAACACATGTTGATAATTAACACTTGTCCTTGTTTAAACATTTTCACAAAGACATGATGCCCCTCGCTGTTATTTATTATCGCCAATTAGCAAATAATCAACTGATCTAGTCTGAAAAAGTATCAAACAAAAATGGCTAGATTTTAACTTAAATTTGACAGAAGAAAAATAAAGTTTAAACTATTTTTGTTGATACCTGTAGAAAATTTAACATTTGAAGCATTTTTTGGGACGTAGGGCTAAGATTTCCGTTGAGAAATAAAGTGACGGCGATTTTTTAAACTTGAGCCGTTTTACCATTTTTAGGCTAGTTTATATAGAATTCTATTGGAAAATAACGTAATTTTTTCACCAATTTTCAACCAAAAAATGACAGAAAATGTATTTACTTTAAACTAATATACGATATACTGCACGAAAGATAAATGTTTAAGGTATTTAGTCAGACGTAGGGCTAAGGTTTTATGAGATTAGTTACTTGTCAATTGAAGAAAGTATAGGGACTGTCAAAATTTTTCCATTACGTTCTATTGTAATCAGTTGATGGTGAATGGTGCCCCCCCTATGGTGACAAAATAATTGGAATCAATTAAAGTTGTCCACCATTCTTGAGTATGGTGCGGAGCTGATCGTACTTTTGACATTTAAAAAGAAAATGGTAAGTTGACTCGACATGACCACATGTACAGTTTGGAGAGTTAACAAGATTTCGCAGGAACAGGTGCTCATTCAATGAGCTGCTGTTCATGCGAAGTCCTGCACGTAGAACTTGTCCCTGTCTTGTCCCTGTATAATAATACTTTGGACATGACTTTTTCTTAGTCTCTAGTCTGCGTTTAAAAATACCCAACGAACCAGACGTTCGTATCTCCATAGGCAAACTGTTCCACAGACGTATAGTATAGGGTAGAAAATAATCGGAATATAGGTTTGTGCGTGTGCGAACGTTAGCAATATTGTTAACTTGACGAGTAAAATGACCATGTCTATCTCCAACTGAATTAGGTACAAGGTCCCATAAATGGCATGGGGTTTCCTTGTTGATAATCTTATATAATAAAATAAGACGATGTTTGTCCCTTCTGGCCGAAAGTGTCTCCCATCCCGTATCTTGATATAGTTTTTCTAATGATGTGAGTCTTGTCCCACCCGTAATGACCCGCATAGCTTCCACTTGAACGCTTTCTAACTTATTGATTAAATGCTGGGTATGGTTCTGCCATATGACGTCACCATACTCAAGAATTGGTCTTATATAGGAAAAGTACATTTTCTCCAAGACATACCTGTCAAGGACAAAACGCATCTTACGTAAGATATTTAATCTTGTATATGCCTTTTTGACAATATATTCGATGTGGTCATGCCAACAACCATTACTAGAAAAATAAATGCCTAGGTGTTTGTGAGAAGCAACCTCTTGAATATTATGACTGTCCATAGAAATAGGTGGATGTATCGGCTTAACGGTTTTAATATTTTGCGCAATATGTTTTCTATTAGAAAATGCCCGATTTTATGCAATACTACTTATAGTTTTAATCTGGCGCACAGTACCGCATGAACGGGTGATTTTTGTAGGACGTCAGTATTTTGACGTTTTTCTTGAAAAACAAGTGAAAACCATGAATTATATCGGGATATCTCGTGCGGTTATTAGCGCTATGGGCTTATTTTGGGGTGTACTACCTTGCGCAACATGTCTCCTTTTAAAAGATATCCGATTTTAATGAATACGACTTATAGTTTTATCAGAGAACATCATATCGCTCGCATGGAAAAAAATTTCGAAGCGTCAATTTTATGACGTTTTTCCCGAAAAACAAGTGAAAAACATGAATTATATCGGGATATCTCGTGCGGTTATTAGCGCTATGGGATTATTTTGGGGTGTATTACCTTGCGCAACATGTCTCCTTTTAAAAGATACCCGATTTTAATGAATACGACTTATAGTTTTATCAGAGAACATCATATCGCTCGCATGGAAAAAATTTCGAAGCGTCAATTTTATGACGTTTTTCCCGAAAAACAAGTGAAAAACATGAAAGAAACGTTTTGGTCTCGCGCTATTATAAGCGCCACACGCTTCATTTAACTTGTAATATTTTGCGCAATATGTTTTCTATTATAAAATACCCGATTTTATGCAATACTACTTATAGTTTTAATCTGGCGCACAGTACCGCATGAACGGGTGATTTTTGTAGGACGTCAATATTTTGACGTTTTTCTTGAAAAACAAGTGAAAACCATGAATTATATCGGGATATCTCGTGCGGTTATTAGCGCTATGGGCTTATTTTGGGGTGTACTCCCTTGCGCAACATGTTTCCTTTTAAAAGATACCCGATTTTAATGAATACGACTTATAGTTTTATCAGAGAACATCATATCGCTCGCATGGAAAAAAATTTCGAAGCGTCAATTTTATGACGTTTTTCCCGAAAAACAAGTGAAAAACATGAAAGAAACGTTTTGGTCTCGCGCTATTATAAGCGCCACACGCTTCATTTAACTTGTAATATTTTGCGCAATATGTTTTCTATTAGAAAATACCCGATTTTATGCAATACTACTTATAGTTTTAATCTGGCGCACAGTACCGCATGAACGGGTGATTTTTGTAGGACGTCAATATTTTGACGTTTTTCTTGAAAAACAAGTGAAAACCATGAATTATATCGGGATATCTCGTGCGGTTATTAGCGCTATTGGCTTATTTTTGGGTGTACTACCTTGCGCAACATGTCTCCTTTTAAAAGATACTCAATTTTAATGAATACGACTTATAGTTTTATCAGAGAACATCATATCGCTCGCATGGAAAAAAATTTCGAAGCGTCAATTTTTATGACGTTTTTCCCGAAAAACAAGTGAAAAACATGAAAGAAACGTTTTGGTCTCGCGCTATTATAAGCGCCACCCGCTTCATTTAACTTGTAATATTTTGCGCAATATGTTTTCTATTAGAAAATACCCGATTTTATGCAATACTACTTATAGTTTTAATCTGGCGTACAGTACCGCATGAACGGGTGATTTTTGTAGGACGTTAATATTTTGACGTTTTTCTTGAAAAACAAGTGAAAACTGTGAATTATATCGGGATGTCTCGTGCGGTTATTAGCGCTATGGGCTTATTTTGGGGTGTACTACCTTGCGCAACATGTCTCCTTTTAAAAGATACCCGATTTTAATGAATACGACTTATAGTTTTATCAGAGAACATTATATCGCTCGCATGGAAAAAAATTTCGAAGCGTCAATTTTATGACGTTTTTCCCGAAAAACAAGTTAAAAACATGAAAGAAACGTTTTGGTCTCGCGCTATTATAAGCGCCACACGCTTCATTTAACTTGTAATATTTTGCGCAATATGTTTTCTATTAGAAAATACCTGATTTTATGCAATACTACTTATAGTTTTAATCTGGCGCACAGTACCGCATGAACGGGCGATTTTTGTAGGACGTCAATATTTTGACGTTTTTCTTGAAAAACAAGTGAAAACCATGGACTATATCGGGATATCTCGTGCGGTTATTAGCGCTATGGGCTTATTTTGGGGTGTACTACCTTGCGCAACATGTCTCCTATTAAAAGATACCCGATTTTAATGAATACGACTTATAGTTTTATCAGAGAACATCATATCGCTCGCATGGAAAAAAATTTCGAAGCGTCAACTTTATGACGTTTTTCCCGAAAAACAAGTGAAAAACATGAAAGAAACGTTTTGGTCTCGCGCTATTATAAGCGCCACACGCTTCATTTAGCTTGTACTATTTTGCGAAATATGTTTTCTATTAGAAAATACCCGATTTTACGCAATACTACTTATAGTTTTAATCTGGCACACAGTACCGCATGAATTGGTGATTTTTGTAGGACGTCAATATTGTGACGTTTTTCTTGATAAACAAGTGAAAACCATTTATTATATCGGGATATCTCGTGCGGTTATTAGCGCTATGCGCTTATTTTGGGTTGTACTACCTTGCGCAACATGTCTCCTTTTAAAAGATACCCGATTTTAATGAATACGACTCATAGTTTTATCAGAGAACATTATATCGCTCGCATGGAAAAAAATTTCGAAGCGTCAATTTTATGACGTTTTTCCCGAAAAACAAGTGAAAAACATGAAAGAAACGTTTTGGTCTCGCGCTATTATAAGCGCCACACGCTTCTTTTAACTTGTAATATTTTGCGCAATATGTTTTCTATTAGAAAATACCTGATTTTATGCAATACTACTTATAGTTTTAATCTGGCGCACAGTACCGCATGAACGGGTGATTTTTGTAGGACGTCAATATTTTGACGGTTTTCTAGATAAACAAGTGAAAACCATGAATTATATCGGGATATCTCGTGCGGTTATTAGCGCTATGGGCTTATTTTGGGGTGTACTACCTTGCGGAACATGTCTCCTTTTAAAAGATACCCGATTTTAATGAATACGACTTATAGTTTTATTAGAGAACATCATATCGCTCGCATGGAAAAAAATTTCGAAGCGTCAATTTTATGACGTTTTTCCCAAAAAACAAGTGAAAAACATGAAAGAAACATTTTGGTCTCGCGCTATTATAAGCGCCACACGCTTCATTTAACTTGACGTAATATTTTGCGCAATATGTTTTCTATTAGAAAATACCCGATTTTATGCAATACTACTTATAGTTTTAATCTGGCGTACAGTACCGCATGAACGGGTGATTTTTGTAGGACGTCAATATTTTGACGTTTTTTCTTGAAAAACAAGTGAAAACTGTGAATTATATCGGGATGTCTCGTGCGGTTATTAGCGCTATGGGCTTATTTTGGGGTGTACTACCTTGCGCAACATGTCTCCTTTTAAAAGATACCCGATTTTAATGAATACGACTTATAGTTTTATCAGAGAACATTATATCGCTCGCATGGAAAAAAATTTCGAAGCGTCAATTTTATGACGTTTTTCCCGAAAAACAAGTTAAAAACATGAAAGAAACGTTTTGGTCTCGCGCTATTATATATAAGCGCCACACGCTTCATTTAACTTGTATTTGAATTTTTGAATTGATCTTTTATAAAATTCCAATAAAAAAAAGTAGTTACGCTGAGAAATTCGATCACGTGACATAAAAATGGGAAAGGTTATTTTCTGGAACATAATCTGGGTTTTAGCCTGACCTTTAACAGGAAGTGAAAAATGTAAACATTTCCCCTGGTCTGATCAACAGTTATAACATTTAAATGCAATATGGACCAAGAAAAGCCACATCAAAAATCATCAGGGCCTAGAAAAAAGGCCTACTCTATGATAGAGGAAGGGGAAATGTTAGATGATAGATTATCCAAGCTAAATGTAAGCGAGAAGGAAGGAAAAGACGAAAATATGTCAGGAAATCAAGGCAAAAAACACAAAATTTCCAGAAATAGGTATATATGCTTCATTTAAACAATTACGTATCCATATGATAATGATCACAACATGTACATGTATTTATTCACCAAGTTGCAACAGTTATTACAATATGCAAGTAAAAAGTCTAGCTGTCAATTCGTCACGCCATGGTCCAGTGCGGGGCCCGGATGGCGAATAGGCCCGCAGTAGAGCCTAGCTTGTTGTAAGAGGCGACTAAGGGTCTTAGGATTCTGACGTCGGGTCAGTGCTCAGCCCACAGAGCGACCAAGTGTGTACCCTAGGTGGCTGAATAGGGTGGCCCTCGTCCACGGAGGTTGTCAGGTCTCTAATACGGAAACCCTGACCACCGACCATAGTGGACCATCGTGTGTGGAGAGTGCCACGCTTCATGCATGTAAAATACCCCTTTGTGGACCGCCAAGTAGTGCACCACATAGGCTAAATTTTCCGCCCATACCCACCTCTCCCCTTTTCCTGTGGTTCTTCAAAATTTACCGGTCATTAAATGGGAAACAAATGACTCATTTGTTTCCCATCCCACCCCCATATTGCATTTATCATCATCATTTCATGTTCATTTTATCACCCTTTTCATGTTCATCGCATGTAAATAAGTAAAATAACCTATATAGGGTTGCACAGGCGTAAAACACCAACTCACTCACGTCACGACATGAGCTACACTGTGCATGTACATGTATACAAAATGTACACTGTACCTTCTGTGTCCCCACCCCTTAGTCATGCATAAAACACTGATGTGCATCTACACATATCAATGTCCAATTATAAAAAGCCCTGAAGACTTCTAATGGGTTAGGACTATCCCCCTCAAAAAAAAACACACAAAAAACCCACAAAAACCCCTAAATCTTGCAAACGACGAACAACTAGTTAGATTAGTTCTGTAGTCCCATTTCAGTCTGTGAATTTAACATTAAATGGAATTTGTCAGCTATTTTCTGGAGCTTTGTGGCTTAGTACTTAAAGCTTGCCTTTTGTCTGGGAATCATGAGACATGTACAACATACATGTACATGTACATGTATGTGTTGCTGATATATATGGATACATATTAAAAGCTCAAGTATACATGTAAGCTTACATTGTCTGTTGACTTTAGCTTGTGTACAGGTAAACATGCTTACACTGTAAATTTATATGTACTTTCAAATTTTGAATTAATCTGATCCCTAACCTACATTTGCATCAATATCTTATGAAAACAAGAAAGATAATCATAAATATATCATGGGAGGATGGAAGTACAATGTATAGAACTGGAAGTACAATGTACATGTACACCTGTACTCATCATTCAATATTTATATTTAGCTTGGTACATTTATAGTACAAAATGTACACATATATATTTTCATACATTAATTTTACAGGCGAGCCAGATCTCTGTATGGTGTTAGTCAATGCTGTCAGTTTGGACCTAAAGGAACAATTTTGGATAATTCCTCATCTTTTTTGTGAGTATGAAATTAACTGGTTCTGACATACTGTGGATTCATTTATTTTGGTAGGTTTCAATTTTCGTGGTAAATAAAATATGATAATTTGGTGGATTCTGAATTCATGGTTTTGAAGTCTTCAGCTAACCGATCAATGTAAAATTTACTTTTCGTGGGGGTGGGGGGTAAATTTCATGGGTAAAAGCCACCCACGAAAACCATGAAAATTGATACCCCGCTAATAATAATGAAACCACATTATTTGATTTACTTATATCATGTATATATTACAAAAAATGTATTGTCTTCCAGGGATTTCAAGATTTGATGAGCTGCTCGTGTCTCAGATTTGCTCAATAATTGAAAAATAAAGGAATGAAGAAATTTGCAGAATTGCCGACTAGATGTGTGATTCTCAGGCGAGTTGGAAGACACTTGACAGGTCTTGTCTTCTGCTCTCATTAAGTGCCAGTATGACACCATTTATACAGTCTCTGTTTGCAATGTACAATGCACAATGTATATCCTCATGTGTACAGATGTACATGTGAGACACGTGTATTGCAAATCACAAATGAATAAAACAGGAACTACAACTACATGTACACAATATACATTGTACATGAAAATTGTACATGTTATACTTTCATAGATTTTATACAATGTACAAATTTATGTAGATGGCATTGATGACAGTGATGGCTAGTGTCTGATAATTGCACCTGTCTTTTAAATTTCAACAATGCAGGCTAATATGATAAAGATTAATTGTAATAACCAGATAGACTTGGTCAAAGTATGATTGAAAGAGTGTGTTTAACACCCTTTATAGACTTACCTGGGTCATGAAGAACATAACATTTTAATGGTGGAGTAAACCAGAGTACTTGGAGAAAACCGCCAACCTTGGGCAGGTAACTGACAAACCTTATCACATACAAGCAAGAGGGGAAGTCCTGTTTTTATACGACCACAAAAAAATTGCGGACGTACATGTATGATGGTGTTAACTTTAGTGGTCCCACAACAACTTTAGTTCTAGTTATCCGAGTGCAATGATTATTTAAAATTATTGTCAGATTTCAAATTTGAATACCTGACTGAAATCTCATGAATCTGATTCATTGTTGGATAATAATATTTCTGTATATAACTTTACATGTAGATATTAATATCTCCATGGCTTTCCTTATCTTTGTTTTTGTTGATTGATCCATTAAATATTTATACATATTAGATATATTTGTTTTATATAAGGGTATGTTTAACCTTGGAGTCTCAAATAAATGAAATATTAGTAATTTAAAACTTATTATAGATTGACAAGCTATCAAAAAGCTGCTGGCTTCACATGATTTAAAAGTCTATATACACAAATATATTAATATCACATGGTTCACAAAGAGAAAATATTGTCAAGCATCATGATTATAACCTATAAAATTCGGTTTTCAGATTCACTTGCCTGAATCCTTGATTTTAAGTTTTTGTTTGAAATATATCCCATATGAATTTTATCCAAATTTCACTTGCCCAAAAGGATTTTTTACTTGCTGGGACCAGTGCTAATTTCTTAGACTGTGAATCCTTATTGAAATAAATGGATATACATGTATGTGAAAAATGGATCTAGTTTGAACAGTATGACGTTAGATAATTTGTATGTACCATGTTTGTCTATATTTTAAATTATATTAAATTAAGTCAAATCAAAGTTTGAAATCAAACTAATAATCATTTTGTCTCCATCAACCTTTCAACAAGTAGAAAGCATTGCTGCCTTTTTATGTTGCAGTGCAACTTTTTGCAAAGCAACATAGGAGTCATTTTGAGTCTTTGTTCGTAGATGTAACAAAAATTTTCGCTGCAGTTTTTGAGGCAACTACATGACACAGCCTCTTGATATTTGGCATGTAGCTAATCCTCCTATAGTACTATATGGTGGAAAGCTATCTTATAGCTGTAACTCATCTACATGTACTTCCTGTTTATCAAATATTTTAAGAAGCAGGCAACACCTGGAGTTCCATGGAAGACCACTATTCTAGTTAAAACAGTCAATTAAATAGGACCGAGGACACTGGGGACCTATAAAAGACAAGATAGGATAAGACACACAAATTTAATTCCCCCCCCCTAATTTTTACAAATTTTTCAAATTTGATATATTAAAAGGTTATTGTAAGCTTTTGCAGTTTAGAAGTCATATATAGTTTATGAAACAGAATTAAATTTTGGATAATGAACATAATTTTTTGAGTACCCATGTGCAAAAAATGATAAATTTGTAGTCCCTGTGGCAAAATGGACTTTAATGGCTAATGTTTTAACATACACTACCAAAACATGTATATTAACGGTTAATTTGGTTATGTTTTCTATCTATATTTCAAGGAGAAGCCTCTCATCAGCAGCATTTGAATCAAAACATTGGAAGGTCGAAACCCAAAGTGTTTTGTGAAAATTAAATATGAGCGAATATATATACAACCCAAAATGGTATTTTCAGGAAAGTTCAAACCATTAGTATATTGATGCTCAACTAAAAGTTATTTTTATTTTTGTCGGTCAGTGCACGTGCTCAAAGTTATTTTAATCAAAACATACAAAAAGTTCTCATATTTTGACTGAAATGAAGAAAAAGTGTGGTTTTTTTTTTCATCACATGATATTTGTCTTAAAACTGAGAATAAACCTGAAAGACTTATGTTTTAAGGCCAAAAAAGCCCCTTATCATAACTAATGTCGTTTATATGTAATTTTGTGCTTCATCATTGAATATGTTCATTGTGTTAATATTTTGTGGATGTTTTTCACAAATCTTATGTTTGATCTATAATATGGCAATAAAAGTTGATTCATTGAATAATATTTTTTAAGTTAGTCTTCTATTAGACCCTAAAAGGCCAATATGAAAAATATCTTAGATTCTGACATCTCCTCCTGCCCTGATTTTTTCAGCCCCTAAAAAAAGATTATTTTGACTTTTTTCGAAATTTTGTTAAATTTTGGCTAATTTTCTTTAAAATGGCAGAATTTTTTATCAAAATAGAAAAAAAATTGCCCACCCACCCTATATTTTCAAAAAATTTGGATGAGAATCTAGGAATTATTTTTTTATGGCCTTACAAGTACCTTCATGTTCATTTGGATCCAACCAGCTTCAACAAATTTACACTTAATTGACTTTCTATAAGTGTTGTGTTGACAATTTTCTTTTGTCTGTTTAAAGATCTTATACATGTATTAGGACTTTGGTCAATGATCATGTTTCTCTTTTATAACCTTGCTAAGTTGATGTACTTTAAGATTAATGATTTAACCTGTATGTACATGTACATGTTAAAAGTTTCTTAGTTTGGATGTTGGTGTTAGTTTTTAAGATCAATTGCTTATACATTCTCTTTTACATGTAGGTAGTGACTTTGCTGTTGGAGTATGCAATCATTTTTTCTTCTTTTGTCTCCAAAGTAATAATGACTTATAATGGTCCTTTTTCAGTCCAGATGTGTTTGTTACAAGAAGTTTTGCTTTATGCATAATTGTTTACATGAAGATATAAAAAACACCAGGTCTCTTTCCTTGTAAAATGCTTGCACATGGTCGATATTCTCTGTGCTGTATTTGGCTTTTCTGTCCCAACTTTTTGTTTTTGAGAACTTTTCATTTTCAATGTTTTTGGTTTGTGATCTTTATATTTTGATTTTGATTGAAAAGCTGCTGATGAGAGGTTAATTTACTCTTTGAAATATTGATATACAGCATAACCAAATTAACAGTTTTATACCGTTTTGGTATTGTATTTTTTTATTCAACAAGCATTGTGCACAATTATTTATACATTTATTTATCTCCAGAACTTACAAGTCCTAGGTTGATGATACTTGGTATGCATAATATTCCAGTTGTAGCAATAAAGCACAATTGCATCGATCCCCATCTTTTGACTTTGACCTACAAAATGTATGTGTTAAACATGGTTAAATTCTGGTCCATGAAGAACCTAACAGTTGTTCAAGTTCATTTCAAATGTTGTGAGATGGGCATTATGCTTTATTTTTTAACAATAAATGTACATTGTACACATGATAAATGTATGGAATACAGCATATCTGGTACTGACAGCTGGCAGCTGAGACATACCTGTATACTTAAGTGTTTAACTCTTGCTGACATTAAAATGTTTTTAAACACATAAAATGATTTTTATTAGAATTTAATTTACAATGTACTAATGCAGTTTTTTCTCCAGGGAATGATTTCTATAGCATTAAACGGATATGTTTCTGCTTTAAATTTGTGTGTGTACAAAACACTTCTGTTCATAATGTTTGAAATGAAATTAATATTAATTTCTGCAGTTATGAGGTATTAGTCCATTAAAGAAACAGGTTAGCTTCTGCTTTAAATTTGTGCGTGTACAAAACCGTCTCTGTTCTAATATATATCAGCAGTATAATATAAGGTTGCAAGCATTCAATAGGAGAAAAAAAAACTAGGTCAAATTTATTAGGTTTCAAAATAATATGACACAAAAAAAAACACCACCCACATTATTATGATTAGGTATATATAACTGTACAATTTGCTTAATACAAACTGATGTTCGTGATGTGAAATATTTAATTTGTTAAAGATTTGTGACCTATACCTCCTACACAAAGTTGAATTCATAGATCTGTTCATCCATAAACTTTAGTCCTTTTCATCTGGATTGGATGACACTGGGTTTAAAAATTATGCTTCAAAAAGAGAGGATAAAAAGTCAATTTAAGAATTAAAGACTTTTATTTTATGCATGAAAATATATTTTAATGAAAGAAAGATTAAATCCTTAAAAATATGATGTTAATTGATTTGATGAAATGGTGACAGCAGCTAGTGGAACCCATATACCTGTCAGTTATTAAAAATACTGTGGATGCATTTATTATCGTGGTTTGATGAAAAGGGGTTGGTTCATGGATTCTTAAATTTGTGGTTCTGTTGTCTGCAGTATACATATCAATGTTAAATGTCCCTTTCGTGGGGTATTAAATTTCGTGGTTCAAGGGCACCCTCAAAAACCATGAAAATTGATATCCCACGAAAAATAATGAAACCACAGTATGTTCAACAATAATTAGAACCCATAGATGAAATCTTTGTAGAAATATTAATTCAGAGGAATTTAAACTTAATTTTTATATGGAGAATATATTCCTTAAATGTCTGTTAAAGATGTTGAAGTATGTTCTAATGGCACATTTCCTCATTATCAAGTGAATTTATTACATGTATTATCTACTGTATATGTATGATCATTAATCATTGTAATTATCACTAGATGCCCATCATTAAGTAAATTCTACATTATAATATTTTAATAATTGAATTGTATAAAATCTCTCCCCCCTAAATACATGAGATGTACTGTATAAGTACATGTATCTTACATTTGTAATAGCTAGGCTCTCAAGGTATATTTAATGATTCAATATTTCTTAAAAGTTGCATAATTCAGGAAGTTGATTTAGTTAAAAGTACAAGTACATGTCATGTAAATCATATAAAGAGTTATCTTTATGGTTAAAATGACAAATTTAAAACTTCATTTAAAAAGTTATGGACATGGATCATTTAAATTTACTGGTAATAAATGTATAGTAACATGAAAATAGATAACACATTTTGATGTGACATTTTATCAAATGTACATGTACCATGAAAAGAAATCCCTTCAGGTAAAATCTTATTTTGCTTAAACTTTCACTTAACTGTTTAGCAATAGCAAAGGGCTAGCCATGGCCAAGACTCATTTTACAAAGGAGGGGGTGGGTGGCTGGGGGCAATCTTACTAAAGATTAAGGGTCCATATCTTGTCATGCTTTCACTCTGGGCAGGATTTGAATAAATGCATTTTATTTAGACCATGGGCCAATTGCAGAACTGTGAGCAGTGCCAAATGGCCTCGTTGAAGGCTGCTGGCGGTTGTCCATTGTGTTTTTTCTAAATTGTCGTTTAATAGTGCATTTGCCAATTGTTGTTCACTTTGATTATTTTGGGTACTTAGTCATATTTTACTGGATTTTACTGTTACTGTCGGTAACCAGCCACCGGACAATAAATAGAACATCGCTTGCTCTCAATGCAATTCCGATATTTTGAATACACTAATCAAAGCATATTTGAATTATTTTGATATCGTAGTATGAAACGATGTGGTATATATTATTAGAATATGGTGTCAAAAACATTTAAATCTCTGTAAGTTGTTTAAATTTTTCACGTGAATTTTCCAAGACGTACACGATAAAATCCGAGGCTTGTCCTACTTCTATCCATTTGGAAACCAACTGGATTTTTCATGACGGTATTGTAAACGATAAAATTAAATCGATCACGGAATAAAAATCCGATAATAATTGGCAAATAGACTATTGTGGGCTGTGTCGAATACACTTATTCCACATCTCATTATTTTCTATTCAATGATTTCTTATATTATATTACTCATGCATCAAGTCAGTGATTTGATGGCAAAATTCTATCATCTTTTAATTTTTGTCTCGCCTGCGAAGCAGAGCGGGACATAGGTGTGACTTTACCGGCGGCGGCGACGGCGGCGTTAACTTTTTGGAAAAGTTTTATGAGCACCTCCATATCTCAAGAACTATAGGTCCTGGGTTGATGAAACTTGGTATGCATATGCCCCAGTAGTAGCTTAGCACAGTTGCATCCCCATCTTTTGACCTTGACCTTGATTTTTTGGTTGAGTGACTTTGACAATTTTCAATACATATAATAGCAATGGAAAAGTTTTGCGAGCACCTCCATATCTCAAGAACTATAGGTCCTAGGTTGATGAAACTTGGTATGCATATGCCCCAGTAGTAGCTTAGCTCAGTTGCATCCCCATCTTTTGACCTTGACCTTGAATTTCCGGTTGAGTGGCTTTGACAATTTTCAATATATATAATAGCAATGGAAAAGTTTTGCTAGCACCTCCATATCTCAAGAACTATAGGTCCTAGGTTGATGAAACTTGGTATGCATATGCCCCAGTAGTAGCTTACCACAGTTGCATCCCCATCTTTTGACCTTGACCTTGATTTTTTGGTTGAGTGACTTTGACAATTTTCAATAATAATAATAGCAATGGAAAAGTTTTGCGAGCACCTCCATATCTCAAGAACTTTAGGTCCTAGGTTGATGAAACTTGGTATACATATGCCCCAGTAGTAGCTTAGCACAGTTGCATCCCCATCTTTTGACCTTGACCTTGATTTTCTGGTTGAGTGACTTTGATTATTTTTATTGCATATATTTGCATTGTTTAAGTTCTATAAACATCTTTTGATCTCAGAAACTGAAAATCCATGTAAATTCAAAATATAGTGGAAGTAAGAAAGAATAATTGTTTCTGATGGTGCCGGCAGGCGAGACATACTTTAGTGATAACTCTTGTTTCTCTTGATCTTTCTATGTTTTTTGGCAAATCTCAATCAGGCAGCTTATCCATCAAAACTTTATAATCCTCAGAGGACTGCTAATGGGGCTGGATAATTTTTAACAGTTCAGGATGTGCAGCATGAATGAAAGTTGACCCATACAGCAGGAATTTACTCAAAGATCTACACCAATTTGATTTTTAAAGTGTGTAATTTTTTGTGCTTTGTACAAGATAAACAATAGGGGGAAGGTTGGGCCCAAAAAACTAGTTTTACCCCGCCACATTTTATATGTGCCTGTCCTAAGCCAGGAATCCTTGTCAAAGCTTTTGTTTGTCCTTGTCTACTATCTGTTTTTTTTGTTTTATGTCCAGAAATGGGTCTAATTCTTTGATATTCTTGGGATTTGTTTGAATCTTATTATGTATTGTAGTTTTAGTCTTGGGCCAATGCAAGAGGGCGAGCAGTGACCTTTGGTCATGTTGAAGACTGCTGGCTGTTTTCCATTGTGATTTTTTAAATTGCCGTTTCTTTAATGTTGGTTGTGTCACGTACACTTATTCCACATCTCTTTATCGCCAATTCCTATTTAATATTTCAGCTTTCATAATAATAAATGTATTTAAATTTGAATTTAAATTAAATTTTGAATCATGTTGTACCTAAACACTAATATTTACACTAATTGTGCAAGATCAAGATTCTTTATGTAACAATTTTTATGCCCCATCTATAATGAAAGTAGGAGTGCATTTATTGTTTGGGTCCGTCTGTCTGTCCAAAATGTTGCGTGATGGGACATCATGTCTTTTGGACAAATTGTTGTTAGGAAAAATTTTCCATTAGTTATGTGTAGTACTGTGGATTCATTTACTTTTTTAAAGACTTTGGGTTTGACGAAAAAAGACCAGTTCATGGATTCTGAAATTCATGGTTGAACTGAAGCCTATAGCATACATATCAAAGTAAAAATTTCCTGTTAGTTGGTCAAGACTTATGATACCCCAGGAATAATAATGAAACCACAGTATTATGGATGTTCTCTTGTGAAGTTATGATTAAGACCTAGCTATTTTTATTTAAATCCTACCAGTTTAGTTGTACATGTATATTGACCAATGAAACTTATATTTCAACACTCATTATATTTTTTCAGAACCATTCCAGACCCAAGCAGCCATAAATTAAAATGAGAGTATCTTTTATATATTTTCAGAACCATTCCAGATCCAAGCAGCCAGAAATTAAAATGAGAGTATCTTTTATATATTTTCAGAACCATTCCAGATCCAAGCAGCCAGAAATTAAAATGGGTCAAGCCACCTTTAACTGTTCTAGTTGTGAAGAAAATGTACGACGATACAGTCCTGTCTGCCTTCAAAAAGCTGGTGTCCTGGCTTGTCGAGGTTTGTTGACGGTGAATGCATCTGATTTTACAAATTGTTCACAGGATAATTCTCCACACACCCTGGACATGTACATTGTAAATCAGAGTTATGTTACTAGTGCTCGACTGATCATATTTTGTTTATTAGTGACATTATACAATATTAATTATCACCCTAGTTGGTGTGTGACCTGATGGTTTCTTTCCCCGAGAAAGTACATTTAAACCCGAGGGTGACCTTACTTTTCAAGGGGAAAGAAATGTGGGGTCACATATCATCTAGGGTGATAACTGTTATACTATATCAAATATTTGAATGAAACAATTCAATAAACATAAACATAAACATTTCATTTTATTCCAGATCAGGAGCTCACGAGGAGCAATAAGAGATTACAACAATGAGAGAAAGAACATAATTGATAGTTTAACAAATACAATCAACTTACACATAAAACATAGAACAGTATCTAATTTACAACATCTATTTTCAAAAACAAAAAACACACCTTTTATTAAATGTTACTGTCAATGATAAATCTAGCAACAACATTTAAAATCTGAGTGTCTTCCAAAGTCAGTAAAAAAATGAATTTATTAAGAGTGTTTAGATTTGAAAAATTATGATATTTGTTTGAGACCAAATTAAATATATCAGCTCTTTTAACTTCAAAAAATTGACACAAGCATAAGAAATATTAAATTTTGAAGCATATTTCGGACATTTTTTTCCATTGAAAAAAAAGGCTGATACAATGTTGACAAAAACATGGGGCTCACGTGCAAAATCTCATGAGAGGGTGACCTTACCATCAGACTCAACGATTACCGGTTGACCCAGCAAAATATCACAATAAAGATTTTCAAATGAGTATATAATATTATTAAATATTGTATTAATTTCATTCATATTAATTTTTTTTGAAGATTTACAATGAGATTCAAGTCTATTATGTTATTTACCATTTGTGTTTACAGTACAAAAATATGGTAGTTTACATAGAGAAGAAGTACTTTGACGAAGGTCGTGAGTTGATGGAAGATGAACAGTTCTTATCACTCAAATCAAAGTTACAGACTTTTGAAGAAGGTAATTGAATTAGAGGGGGCCAAGAGCGCCAGGCCAATCCCCCTTCCCCCTTTGTCCTAAAAATTGTTTGGATAATTAGTTTAAACATACCCGGTATTTATTTATCCTGGGAAACAAGCTTGATGCTTATGTGAATCCCTCTCCAGCTAGCAGTTTGCAATCAGGCCTTTGTAGTGGCCCCCATTGAGCCTACTCTTATTGAACTTTACAAAGGGGTCTTCAACATGCACAGGTCATTGCTCTCCACATACATGGGACAACCTTTTTTCGTCCCTTCTGAAGGACTATTATTGTTCCTTGAGACCGTCCTTGCAAATGGTGTCAGGAGAGAGTAAAAAAGGACAAGATAGGGTAAGGGCCTTATTTGGCCCCCTGATTTTGGAAAAATAAAATCAATTTCATGGCTATGTATTTTCGTGATTCAATTATTTAACTATGAAAATAAGGTAACTCACAACAATTTTTGTCTCGCCTGCGAAGCAGAGCGGGACATAGGTGTTACTTTACCGACGGCGACGGCGGCGGCGACGGCGGCGGCGACGGCGGCGTTAACTTTTTGGAAAAGTTTTATGAGCACCTCAATATCTCAAGAACTATAAGTCCTAGGTTGATAAAACTTGGTATGCATATGCCCCAGTAGTAGCTTAGCTTAGTTGCATCCCCATCTTTTGACCTTGACCTTGATTTTATAGTTGAGTGACTTTGACAATTTTCAATACATATAATAGCAATGGAAAAGTTTTGCGAGCACCTCCATATCTCAAGAACTATAGGTCCTAGGTTGATGAAACTTGGTATCCATATGCCCCAGTAGTAGCTTAGCACAGTTGCATCCCCATCTTTTGACCTTGACCTTGATTTTCTGGTTGAGTGACTTTGACAATTTTCAATACATATAATAGCAATGGAAAAGTTTTGCGAGCACCTCCATATCTCAAGAACTATAGGTCCTAGGTTGATGAAACTTGGTATGCATATGCCCCAGTAATAGCTTAGCCCAGTTACATCCCCATCTTTTGACCTTGACCTTGATTTTCCGGTTGAGTGACTTTGACAATATTCAATACATATAATAGCAATGGAAAAGTTTTGAGAGCACCTCCATATCTCAAGAACTATAGGTCCTAGGTTGATGAAACTTGGTATGCATATGCCCCAGTAGTAGCTTAGCCCAGTTGCATCCCCATCTTTTGACCTTGACCTTGATTTTCCGGTTGAGTGACTTTGGTTATTTTTGTTGCATATATTTGCAATGTTTAAGTTCTATAAACATCTTTTGATCTCAGAAACTGAAAATCCATGTAAATTCAAAATATAGTGGAAGTAAGAAAGAATAATTGTTTCTGATGGTGCCGGCAGGCGAGACATACTTTAGTGTTAACTCTTGTTTTTCATATATTTTGGTTCCTCACACAATCTGCAAATAAAATTGCTCACGCAATTAAGTTGGTTTACAGTACCACATTGATAAAAAGTTGTCAATCAGTGCTTATCAGCTGCTCTTCATAAAGATGAGGGGCCGATGGGGTAATTTCGTGATGCATGATCGTCCATTTAAATTTTCTGTGAACTGTGATTCAGGAAAACAACTGTTTGTGAACTATGATGAGGGCATTGTCTGTGAACCGTTCTCGGCTTGAATAATTTCCCATGATCTGTGATTGATGCATCCACAGATCTTTAAAGTGGCAATATTTTCCGTGAATTGTGATTTTGGGAATTTTCTAAAAAAAATTCTAATTTCCTGTGAACTGTGAAATCCAAATTTTATTTAACAGTGATCAGGACCCCCCATCAGGGCCCCAATAGATGTAGTGATATTATAATGATCTACAAAAAGAATCCCACAATACTTTATTAATTTCTTCTTTTTGTAGATGTAGATGATCTGACAGGGAAGATAGACATGATTATCTGTATTGGTGGTGATGGTACCCTGTTGTATGCTTCCACATTCTTCCAGGTAAGTGTAGAGGTGTGGGTGGCAAAGTGGTCTGGTTTCCACCATTTAAACTAACCACCTTGAATGACCCATGTGTGTCGAAAAGCACCAACCAATAAATAAGCGTTCTTCTATAATGAAACTACTCTTTGAATTAGATCCCTTATAGAAAAGATTATCAAAAAAATAGCTATATATCTCCACCATTAGATTTTTTTTAATTTACTTGTAGTTATCTTGGACCAAAAAGTGTTTTTAGCTTTTCTCATGCATGTGAGGGGGCCTCTGTGCTGGCTTTCACATCCACTTAAAGAGGCTAAGCACAATTCATGCATCGGATGCTTACCTTTATTTGCCGCATAGATGACCTGTTCAAATTTTGAAATATTTAAATTCTTTCTATCGCTTTACTTGATAAGCTCCCTAATCAGTAGATTACCTACGTTTTAGGATGGCTTGCAGTAATTCCGAAGTATTTTCTTTTTTAGCGGACATATCCTGTAATCATGTAAATTGAGATGGAAAAGGTCAAAATATTTTAATGGACCAAGCAAATTTTTACCAGATTTTTCTGGTGTCTGATGGATATTCGGAATTTATACTGGGCTTGTCTTGAAGGCTTCCATTGTCCATATTAGAATCAAGATGAAATGGAAGGCTACTTCATGTATTGTTTTGGTATATATAGAATATTATGTACTTTCTTTTTTGATACTATCTATATCTAGGTGAGTATCAGACGAGTCCGGTAGGACGAGTCTGATACGAGACTAGATGTATATAATATTCTTTTTATCGGTAATTAAATAATACACACATTTAACAAGTTTTCAGTACAATAACGTCATATAAGGTCACAAATTATGTCACATTTCATCACATGACGTCACAATTATCAAGTGCTCCCACCCGATATTTTCTTGTATCACGGACTGTCCATGATACTAAAAAATATCAGGCAGATGAGATCAAAGAAAAAAGCCGCTAATTACCGATAAATGAAATTATTTTATACTACATGTATTTAAAGAAAAGGAATAGGACTCAGCAGTGTATGCTTTTTTGTTATATTTCAGACCAATGTTCCACCAGTGATGGCCTTCAACATGGGATCTTTAGGATTCCTGACACCTTTCTCGTTTGATAACTTTAAAGAACAAGTCACAAATGTGTTGGAGGGTAGGTACAAATCTGCCAATCATTCTACCTTAAATTATTCTATCATATTATTATGCCTTTAGTTCACATGTTATTTATACATTTAAATTGATGTAAAATGTAAAAAGAAATCTCTAAAAGAGATCTTTTCATACTTAAATATTTACATTTAATTTAGCTTTACATAAAGATCAATTCATCAAAAGAAATTCTAGTAGTTTTTGTTAACGACTTATTGATTGAGCTTTAAATTTTGTTGTTTGTAGGTCATGCAGACCTAACACTGAGATACAGATTGAAATGTGTGGTGTGTAAATACGGTTCAGAATCACATAAAGTCTCTCACATCAAACATATAGACCAAACAGATAGAAGATTTCAATATATGGTAAGTCACCATTCACATAGCATCCTCTGCCATTACACAGGCAATTTTGTTAACATTGATTTAATGTCAGAAATTAACGTTAAATTAGTGTTAATTTAGCTTCGATTGTTAACTATATGTTAAAGTTTAACATTTGACGTCACAAATTCAACAAGAAAATTAATGCTAAAAAGTTAAACACTAAATTTTTGTTGATGTTTAACACAAAATTAAAGTTAAAAATTCTAACGTTAATATAATGTTAAATTAATGTTTAATTAGTGTTGCATTAACGTTAAATAAATGTTTATCGAGCTTAATGTTAAGACAAATTGCCTGTGTAATAATTATACCCCTTCTAGTAAGAGAGGGGGCTATATTGCAATCACCTTGTCTGTCCGTCTGTCCATCTGTTACAAAACTTTTGTAACAGATTTCTCAGCTTCTACTGAAGGGATTGATTTCAAATTTGGTATACACCTTGAGCATGGTGAGTTGTAATGTGCCTCCCCTTTCCAGGACAGTCACTTATCTACTTCCTATTTTCCAAGCCAACTTAGCCTTTTTTAATGGTAAATAATAGACAATTTTTTGTAACAGATTTCTCAACTTCTACTTTAGGGATTGATTTCAAATTTGGTACACAGGATATCAGTTGGGCATCTATTTCCTGTTTTTCTGATGGTTGAGTGGGGATATCCTTAGCACATTTTAGTGCAACCCCTTGTTAAAAATGTTATTGATTTCATGTTGGTTTTTACTCATGTAAATTAATAATTTTTTGCAGTACGACGACTGAATTTAAATTTGTACAGTTTAAAATTTGTAACCCCATCTTTTGACCTTGACCTTGATTTTCCAGTTGAGTGACTTTGACAATTTTCAATACATATAATAGCAATGTTGAGGTTTTGTGAGTACATCTCTATCTCAAGAACTGTAAGTCCTAGAATAATGAAACTTGATATGCATATGCCTGATTGTTGCTTTGATTGTGATTGAGGAAGAACAAGGTATTTCCATGGTGTCGGCAGGCGAGACGTACTAAAGTGTCAACTCTTGTTGTACTTTCAGGTACTAAATGAAGTAGTAGTAGACAGAGCACAATCACCGTATCTAAGTAACGTTGATCTGTTCATTGAAGGAAAACTTATCACCTCAGTCCAAGGAGATGGTTTGTATTACATAAATGTTTGAATTTTGCAAGTTTCATGCAACTCCATCAAGCTGTCAATTTGGTGGCAAATTTCTTTGATTTTTTAAATTTTTCCTTTGATCTTTCAATTTTGGGCATACTTTTATATGTCGACACATCAAGTTCAGGGTCTAAGTTCCTGGATTCAATGATGATAAACATAAAAACAAGAGGGAAACTTTTAATTACAATATTGTTAAGTTAATACTAAATTCCATGGAAGAAGGGCATCAATTGATAGGTGGGCTTTTGTATGGGTATAGCACATTAAATGATAAAAAAGTTCTTTGAGTCTTAGCTTGAAACTGTCCAAGATAGGAAAAAGACTTTTGCCAGTTTTTAGCTCACATGACCCGAAGGGTCAGGTGAGCTATTGCCATCACTTGGCGTCCGGCGTCCGTCTGTCGTCTGACGTCTGTTGTCCGTCGACCGTTAGTTTTTTTCAAACATCTTCTTCTCTGAAACTGCTTGGCCAAATGCAGCCAAACTTGATATGGTTGTTCCTTAGGGTATTGTGCAAAAAGTTTGCGTTGGGATTTTTGATACGTCAAAAAACATGGCCGCTGTTACTAAAAATAGAACAGGGGGGTCAAATACAGTTTTTTGCAAATAACTCAAAAAACGGTGACAGATATCAAAATTCTGGCTGGGTAAAAGTGATCAGCACCTCAAGATCTACCTGCCCTGAAATTTTTAAGAAGATCCAACAACCCATGTAGGAGTTTTTCTGGATTTTTTCAAAATTTTGCACTTATTTAGCCCTATATCTTAAAAACTATACAAGATATTTTAAAAATTCAAATTGCATATGATTAAGCACATTAAGATCTACATTTTATGTAATTAGGTCAAAGCTGTGGAACCATTTCTTTTAGGAGTTATGGCCCTTAAAGCGTCAAAATTTACCATTTTTCATTACTTTTTCCCTGAATTTCAAAGATTAACTTGTCTGACACCATACATCCAACTTCAACCAAACTTGGCACAGTTGTTTAATAGCATTAATGCTACAAGTGTTTCGTTTAGATTTTTTATTCGTAAAAAAATATGGCCGCCATGGCTAAAAATAGAACATAAGGGTAAATTGCAGTTTTTTGCTAATAACTCAAAAATGGTTACAGATATCAAAATTCTGATTGGAGACAAAAGTGATCAGCATCTCAAGATTTACCTGCTCTGAAAGTTTCAAGAAGATCCGACAATTGATGTAGGAGTTATTGCCCTTTTTCTGGATTTTTTTCAAAATTGTTCACTTATTTAAAACTATACAAGATATTTCAAAAATTGCATATGATCAAGCACATCAAGATCTACATTTCATGTATTTAGGTCAAAGCTGTAAGACCATTTCTATTAGGAGTTATTGTCCTTAAAACAACAAAATTTACCATTTTTCATTACTTTTCCCCTGAATTTCAAAGATTAACTTGTCTGACACCGCAAGACCAACTGCATCTTAACTTGACACACTTGTTTAATAGCTTATATGCTACAACTCTATTGTTCATATTTTTGAATCGTAAAAAAACATGGCTGCCATGTCTAAAAATTGAACATAGGGGGTAAATTTCATTTTTTTTGCTAATTACTCAAAAATGGTTTCAGATATCAAACTTGTGCAAGAATCAAAAGTGATCAGCATATTAAGTACCTGTCCTGAAATTTTGGAAAAGATCTGACTGCTAATGTGGGAGTTATTGCCCTTTTTTCTAATTTTTGCTAAATTTTGCACTTATTAAGCCCAATAACTTGAAAACTTACCAAGTTATTTCAGAAATTTAAATCGCATATGGTTAAGCACAATGATATCTACAAAATATATGTATCTGTGTAGTTCAGGTGAGCGATTCAGGCTCCTGGGAGCCTCTTGTTATATTAAATTTATTGAGTGATACTCAAGACTTTAAAAGCCTTGTCTTTCAGAAGTTCCTTCATCTAAGTTATTACCCCTTTAACATAAATAATAATGATTTTGCCCTTATAGCTTAAGGGAGTACAAGCCTGAGATTTTTTGTAATCAAAAGTTTTTTAGAATAAAAAATTTGGAAAAAATAGCTCAAAATAGCTAGACTTTATGAAAAAAGTTTTCAAAAACATGGAGCCGTTTTCAAGATATAAGCACCTAAAAATATGGCGGGAAAAAAACTTCTCTAGATTTTTCATAGGAAATACATTGAAAGTTCGTCTTCTGTTTTAACATTGAAATTGTAATTAGAATTGAATGAAATTGTTATAGGGTGTTTATTATGACCTTCTCTTAATAGTTCTGAACAAATATTAAGAAAACATGTTGAAAATTTTTTAATGCATTTGAATGGATAAAAGCCGAGGATCTGGAAAATGTTCAATTTCTGAAGCTCGTACTCCCTTAACCATATATGCTGTTTGTTTATTTTCAGGACTTATCATATCAACCCCTACAGGAAGTACAGCTTACGCAGTATCAGCGGGGGCATCCATGGTTCATCCTAGTGTTCCAGCAATCATTCTGTGTCCTATTTGTCCACATTCTCTATCATTCCGACCAGTTATTGTTCCAGCTGGTGTTGAAATCAAAGTAAGTATATGTTAAGGTTGCAGGGGCAGATCCAGAAGTTTTTGAAAGAAGAGAGGTTCCAGGCCAATTTTGCTCATAAACTGTGGGCAAAGGAAAGGGGGCATTCTAACACCTTCGTTCCAGGATCTGCCACTGGGTTGTAAAACAAGTCATTTATTTCAAAACCATATTAATATTCAGATTGTCTTGACTTCCTAAAGTTATTATACTCTCTGCAAACAAAGTTTTTGGTTTTACATAGAATCATCCTGTCTGTCTGTCCATCTGTCCACATACATTATAAGCATAACTGCCCTTAAACCACTTGTTTGATTTTGATGAAACTAATAACATGAAGGAAGTACAAATGGAGAAGTGCATGAAGATTTTCATTGCTGGTGTATAGAATTGGACTAAACTAATAGGAGACCTTATTAGCAAAACTCCTCCTAAACTGCCTTATGGATTTTGATGAAACTTTACAAGAAGGAAGTACACTGTACAGAGATGAACATAGAAAATTTCATTGATATAAATTGATGAGATTTTTTTATACAGTGTCTTTCTTTTAGTGGTTTTTCAATCTTTAAAAATAACTTGTATCTAAATTTGTCCCGAACTGGTCATTCTTTTAGTTGTTGCCTGAATCCCATTTCATGGAACAAAAATACTGTTTCTATTTATTTTATTCCATTTTCTTGTGTTTATATATACATGATATACATATAGCTTAACTGGTAAAAGATGCTTTTGGAGATTTCCAACTTATACATTTTAAACCATTCTTAATCACTGACAATGAGTTATTTATTATTTTGAAGATTATGGTAGCACCTAATGCTAGAAGTTCAGCCTGGCTCTCCTTTGATGGGAGAAATAGACAGGAACTGATGCAGGGAGACTGGTAAAGACTTTTATCACAATGAGGAACACAGATTGTATTTTATAAAGGGAGTACTGTGGTTTCATTATTATTTGTGGGCACCAATTTTCGTTGTTTCCATGGGTGGCCTTTATCCAGGAAATTTGATGCCCCACAAAAAGGAAATTTAACATTGATCTGTATGCTGCAGACTTTAGAACCACCAATTTAAGAATCCATGAACTGATCCTTTTTAACAAACCACGAAAATCTGTACCCACGAAAATAAATGACTCAACAGTAAATGAGCATGAGACTATAACTTATTTGTAAACTCCAATTGCAATTATTTTTTTATGAGCTGTATGGCCATTTCATGATTTTAGTCCTTATCACCAGCTCTAAAACCCAACATAAGAAATTCACAAGTAAAAACAAAAGTGTTGAAAATGCATAAAACCAAATAAAATCCAATTAATCAGTAATTTCAAATTTTTCTAAGGACAAACTACTATGGAGGGAGTTACGCCGATTGGGTGACACTGAAGTGAGTGTTTCTGGCTTGACTATTGACAACTATTTTTATGCCCCATCTACGAAAGAAGAGGGGCATATAGTGTTTGGGTCCGTTCGTCCGTCCGTTCATTTGTCCATCCCAAATCCCTTATTTCCAAATTCCTACTTACTGACAAATGCCACATCAATCATATTGGTATGGTAGGTGCATCTAGTGATGATAAGCACATTGCTTAGTATAATGCAAGTTTCGGATGCTGGATGTGACCTATATTTTCAGCATGGATGGCCTCTTAAAGAAGAGTGGTTAAAGTCCAGTCCCACTTACTGACATGTGCCGCGTCTGCTATATTGTTATGGTGGGTGCACCTAGTGATGCTAAGCACAATGCATGCTTCGGATGCTGGCTGTGACCTATATTTTCTGCATGAATGACCACTTATAGAAGAATGGTTAAAGTCTATTCCTTTTTATTGACATGTGCTACATCAACTATATTGGTATGGTAGGTGCACCTAGTGATGCTTAGCACAATGCATGTTTCGGATGCTGCCATTGACCTATATTTTCCGCATGAATGATCACTTATAGAAGAATGTTATAGTTAAAGTCCATTCCTTCTGACTGACAAGTGCCTTAATAGCAACAATGTTGATGCTTTAGTGATTGTGGAATAATATAAATGTTGTGAGATGGGGCATTATGTCTTTTGGACATATTCTTGTTTTGTCTTGAATAACCAAAATATGATCACTTGTGCAGGAACACAGCCCTGGATAAATGTGTGTGTGTGTGTGTGTGTGCTAACACTCATTAAATCAGATATGTTCATCAGCACTGGTGATCAGCTTTTGATTACTCACTTGGTCCAATTATTATCCTTTTAATTATCTTAAAATATCAAAAACAAGAATATGTCCTAAAGACATAATGCCCCAACTCGCAATTTGGGATGGTCGGACATACGAACAGACCCAAACACTATATGCCCCCTTACTTCGTAGATAGGGCATAAAAATGATAAAAAAGTAATACCATATAGCAGGTTATTTTGTGGTGTTCAAATTTTCACTTATTTTTGCAGGTTGACTTAAATTACGAAAATAAATCTCTTAAAATACCCATCTTAATGCAAATCATATGCACACACATCCACAAACAGTGAAAATAAAATCAGCAATTTTTATCATATTTCTCATGACATAAAAAGCATGAATATTTAAAGCCATGAAATGAAAGTAACCTGCTATATGGTAAAACCTATCTTACTTACTAACTTTATCATGTATTTGCACATCATTATTAGTACAAAAATTAAAGTTTTACAGGCCCCTATTGTGTTTTATTTTACAGCTGCAAAATAACCAAATCTCGATATCATGTGCCATCTTTATGTGACCTGTTTTCTTTTACAGCCTAAGAATAACCACAGCCCAATATCCTGTGCCATCTATATGTGCTCGTGATCAGATAGAGGATTGGTTTGGAGGCCTGGCTGGATGTTTACACTGGAATGTTCGACAGCAACAAAAACCCTTGCCAATTAGTCCTAGTGTTAACAGTTTAGATGCCTTGGACGTTAGCAGCTAGACCTGCAATATTGGGGCTCTCCATGGGGAGTATCTGGGAATAATGTAATCATTTGGTTTTTGCGCTGGTAATCAATAATCAATTAATGAAAATTTAATTGAAAAAAAAAATATTCAAAATTGTAATCAAAGTAATCAAATAAGGGTATAGGCATCAAATGATCACTTTAAAATGACTCATGTAATCAAGTAATCAACTTAAAAATGCCTCCCATGAAGAGCCTCAATATTGTGTCTTTTTAAAATTCTATTTTTGAAATGATACACTATATATTCACTTTCTAAAATTCTTTTAGAAAGGGGCTAGCAATTTTTATAATGTAAAATCTACTTGTGTTCTGTTATGTAATTATTTTAAGAATGTTTGGCCTTTAAGGCTGTGATGTCCTATGTATTTGTTTGGGTCATACATACTGTCATTTTATGTTATGTTGTATCTAAATGTTTGGGTCTTACTGTTGGATCTGCTTATGTATAATTAACCCGTCAAAATAACCCCCTATACGGTATACTACCAAAATATTGGCTATTTATCATAATTTCTACACCACAGGGTATTCTTTCTGTTAAAAGCAAATAAAACAGAACATAGTAAAAAAATCTTAGTATAAAAATGGTAATAATGCATGTCAAAGCTTTGGAAAGATAAGCTCACAGATTTTAAAGATATATGAATATCAAAAATAAGGCATTTTTAATTGTATCTTTTTTTACTTGTTCGGCATACTTTTAATTATGAATGGGCATTTAATATAGATCTGCAGAAAAATGGGAATGATATTTTAATGTTCTTATAAAATACATTGTAACAGAGAGACGGAAACGCAGTCGTGGTCATCGTAAATACAATACACAAAAGCTCTGTGATGTTACAACTAATGGATTAAAAAAAAAAACATTTTTAACAAGTTTTAAGGCATTTTATGCTTCTTTTTTTTAGTTCATGTTAAATGCTACGTACTGTATCTCTGAGAATTTCTTTCTGTTTATTTCACTGTATTCAACTTCATTTATATTGTATTTCTGTAAATGTATTGATTTTTGTGGTAATAAATTTTTGCACATTCGATCCAGATGTCTATTTTGCCGGTATTAATTTTATTATTTTCATTTATATTACAAGTATAGATATAACAATTATTGTACTTTCGTGAGTTCTATTTTTCATGGTTTTAAATTGACTGCCAAAATAGTAAAAAATTATTACACCACGAAAAATACTACATTTACTGTATTAGTGTTGAAGTCCATGTTGAGTTTGTTTAAGACCCCAACTTAATTTTGGGTGATTATAATATGAGGCTGGTAAAACCTGTTATGTTCCAGGTTAAGTTACAATTAATTTTATTCATTTTTTGGGGAGTGTATTATTGTCTCAAACTGTTATTATTTCTTAGATGAAAGGATAAAGAAATTTAAAAGTATGAAAAAAAAATGTTTTTCTTTATTTGTATAAAAAAAATCTTTTCCTGGGTTAAAAAAAATGTACATAAGTTTGTTCTCTGCTAGGATCACTTTTATCAATATTGTTTACTGCTTTCAATATATATATTTTTTGTCCCCTGCAACAACATGTTTGGGTCATTAAGTTGTACTCATGTATGTAGGTATAAGTTTCTACCAAGCTTTTATCAGACATTTTAAGTTAGAATGATTTGAAATTTGGTATGGTGATGCAATATTATAGCAACTTTTAAGACCTGTTGGACAACTACTTCCTGTTAAGGATTGGCCCAATAGGAAAATGATTGTAAATTGGTATGAAAAATGCTCCTAGCAGAGTTTTTCAAATGCATTATTGTATTCTACATGTATTTATATGTTTTAATTATACATCAGGGCTATTCCAGAATTAATTGTATGGGGGGTAGGAAGGCACTTTAATTAAAATTGTATGGGTGGTGGTATTTTTAGATATTTCTCAAATGCAACACAGAAGGGAAAAAAATTAAAATTTTATGCATGGTGGATATACAAAAAAAGTGCCTTCTGACCCCCCCCCCCCATACATTTATTTCTGGAATAGCCCTCATATATAACTTGTACTTTTTTAAGATTTTAAACCCTAAAATTGTTAATTGAAGAAAATGAGATTTGGAATAAGTGTACGCGACACAACCTACAATATAAACGTAAATTTAAAACATCCACAATGGAAAACAGCCAGCAGCCTTCAATGTGACCAGAGGTTGCTGCTCACTGTTTTTCAATTTGCCCCTGGATTGAATTGTTGTATATGCAAATTAAGTTCAAGGAAATAATATTGTAGCAAAACTTCTGTATGTTATAAGTAAAAATTTAATTGCACATTAGATTTACTTTGTTACATTGTCTGGGTTTTGCATTGTATTATTGTTTGTCATTTGTTCAAAGGGACAAGTCTGATAAATTGCTGAAAAATTCTGTTTTTTTTTAATGTTTTCAATTTGATGCATGTTTAGCTTAATATCTTTGATAGTTTTAAACTGAATATTGTGAAGCACATCGAGATTTAGAAAAGTTACAACAGGAGCCATTACATTTTAGGAGTTATTCCCCCTTATAATGTTAAATTTGCGATGTTCACAGCCATTCCCCTTAGAACCTCAAAATTGATCAATTTATTGAAAACCTTAACTCCTCACACACCATAATTCCAATTGCAACCAAACTTGTGGTATATGTGTTTATGTTCAGATTTAAAATTTATTGAAAAAACATGGCAGCCAATTTTCAAATTAGAACATTCGATAAATTATACGTTTTTTTGGCTAAATAACTTTAAACTATCACCAATATCTAAATCCTGACAGTCAACAAAGATAAGCAGCATCTCAGGATCTACTACTCCTGATATTTTGTAGATCAGACAATCAGGGTAGGGCCGTAGGAGTTATTGCCCTTTGTCTTGATTGTGTTCAAATTTTCACTTATTTAGCTAAACTTTTAATATTTTTTTACTTCAATGAAATTATAAAATCTGTTATAGGATCAAGGTCTCAAATAACCCTTTTGACGTTCACATTCATTTTTCAGCTTAAAATCTGCATTTTCTAAATTTTTGCTTGAACAAATACGGGTAAGATGGTACACATGTTATATATCATTGCGAAGCTAATAAAGTTTGCTGTCTAATGCTGGTATAAAACCTTCACCATCAAGGATTAGTTTTTTCGCAAAGTTGGATTGTTTACAAAATGCTCAAAATACCCATTTTACCATGCTTTCCGGTCTTCCACATGGAGCCTTTTCACACAGCCGTGTAAACAAAATTCATACACTTGTCAAAAATGAATCAAGGATATTTAAAATGAGTGAATCTTTAGGTTTGATTTGATTGTACACATGATTCCATTGTTAATCCAATAAAACTTTGACAATTACAAACAATAACACTGCACTTTTTATTTTTAATGGACTATTTGAGAGAGGGACCAATTGACCCGGAAGGGGTCAATGAGACCCAACATGGTGAGACTTTTCTCAGGAGTTATTTCCCTTAGAAAGTCAAAATTGCTATTTTTTTATAACTTTTTCTTTATTATATCTGTAGAAGCTAGAAAAACACATAATTTTGATATTGTTTAGTTAGTTTAGCTCTTCAAAAACTCCAATGAAGTTGTTAAATGACTTCTTCAAGGAGTAATGGCACCTTAACTGTAGAAGAAAGAAAAAGAGCTTTTGATTGTGTAAGTGTTCAGCTGATTGATTGCTATGCTTAATTGCATTGAGTCATAGTTATTAAAATCACTTCTTATTAAACTTATGACCCTTAAAATGTTAAAATTGTTTTTGTCTATTATCTTTAAAATTCAGGCAATCAATTCTTGCTCCTGGGAGCCTCTTGTTTCCATAATTCCCCATAATTTAAAAAATTTGTTTCAAATGGTAACAAAATTGCCTGTTGATCAAATGTTGTTTTTTCCTTCCAAAAATGTCAAATCCATTGTTAGCAGCAGATATGTACTACTAAAGTCATTACAAAGTTAGAACTCTTATCACATTTTCATTATAAGGCCATATCAAATTAATATGTAGTTTCTCATTTCCACACAGCCCAATTTTTAGATGATAATTATGATTTATATTGAAATTTTAACAAATTTCTTTCATTTCTAGTCACTTGCAACTCACTTTGACACTATCCGTCGTCTTGTGTCGTCGTCCTGCAGTGTCACAAAAATTCTGTCACAGCTTTATAGTGTAAAGCAATCTTATAGCCGTAACTCATCTACTTCCTGTTCATCAAATATTTTAAGACGCAGGAGACATGCGTCTTCCAAGGAAGACCACCATTCTAGAATTTTTTATAAATAAGAATTTATATAACAAAATTTTAAAAACAATAAAAGCATCCCACCCACCCCCAATATTGATGGGAATCAATTAATTAACTTGATTTGGCCTAAACAACATCTCTTTATTTTAGGACCAAAAAGTAAATGGCATATATGTATAAATACATTAGGGCCAAAATAAAAATATCCTAGATTCTCATCCCCTGCCCAAATTTTTTTTCAGCTGCCTTAAAAAATTTTGATTTTTTCCACTAATTTTTTGGCTAATTTTCTTTAAAATGGTAGAATATTTTATTAAAATAAATATAAATAAAAAAATAAACTTTGCCTGCCCACCCCATATTTTCAAAAAAATTTGGATGAGAATCTTAGAAATATTTTATAATGGCCTAAACCAATGGCACCACCATGTGGGATTGACAAATTATGTGCATGTTGGAACATTATATTTAAGCAATACTTTATGTACTTGTTAAAGCATTTATTATTGTTATTGAATTTTGTGATAAATAGATCTTTATGAATATTTATAAAACTTCTTTTTTAACCAAAATGTTACTTTGTCTGTTTTATGTCCCATCTATGAAAGTAGGGGGCATATAGTGTTACGGTCTGCTTGTCTGTCCCTTTGTTCATCCGTCCCTTCCAAATGCTGTAAGATGGGGCATTATATTCTTATTAATATTATTTTAATTGCCTGAACCAAGTCAAGACCATTGCAATTTTCAATATCCCTAGTGTGTCTTTGTCTTGTTTTGTATTTTCTCTCAGACATTTGAGATCTGTGGGGGTCCTGATTGGGGGGGGGTCCTGATCACGGTTCACGGAAAATAAAATTTGGATTTCACAGTTCACAGAAATTAACAATTCATGATTTGAGAAAACTCCCCGAATCACAATTCACAGGAAACATTACTCATGTAGAGATCTGTGGAGGCATCAATCACAGATCCAGAAAATTATTTTAGCCAAGAATGGTTCACAGACAATGTTCTCATCACAGTTCACAAGCAATTGTTTGCCTGAATCACAGTTCACAGAAAAATAAATTGGACAATCACGCATCACAAAATTACCCCATCAGCCCCTCATTGGTCCACCCAGTTTGGTTATAACCTTTATAAAAACTTTTCTGGGTAGAGGATCTTGTTTGATAATTCAAATCAAATCAAATCAAATTTTATTGCAATTTTAGTGAAAAGCACTAGTTTTGCAGGGACTAATAAAATGGCATTATCAGTGTTATAGCCAGCGCAAGACCACTGGTATAGTCAGGTGCATCAAATGATGGAGGATAAAGGGGTTCTATTGGTAGAAAACCCTACCCTCTCTAATTTCCTTTAACAGAGATTTTCTGCAAATTTGGTCTGGGAAACCCAGGTTTCATACTGTGTTCTTATGGTGAAACCCCTTTCAAAAACAATTTTGGATCAGCACCTTAGGAGTTTGTACTTCAATTCTGAACTTCCTGAGGTATAACAATGATGTGAGACTTAAATTAATTTTTAAAATGCTTATAAACTGCCAAAGTTGGGGCAGATTTGATATCTACACTTGTTTATTCGAACCAAGGTTTGAGATGACCACTTATAAGAGTTATGGTCCTTAAACATACAAAAAAGCTGGATTTAAAACACGTCAAATTTGATGTACAGTTTTTCCATAATTATCTTCTTTGCTTTGGTTATGCATGTTTCAAGGAGTTACCTTGAATCAGTTGTAAAAACCGAGAAAATTAATTAGAATTTAGTTTATCTATCTCAGCTGAAACCAAAAATATTGACAGAAAATTACTCAAAAGCCAAATCCAGTACTTAGCAAAAAAAACCTGGCGTTTTACACAATTTCGATTTAAAACAAACGGATATTTCAATTATTACAGAAATATGAAAATATATAAGTAAATTCGTGCCAGAAAAGTCTGACGACCAGGCCTGTGACAAAATTCCCTCTGGAAAATCTATTCCTACACCGGGGCTTGAATGTTTGTCATTTGTATCAGCAGCTGAGCTTTAATAAAAGACCGATGCTCTACTCTACAAAGTATTGAAAGAAAATTACTCAAAAGCAAAATCCAGTTCTTAGGTAGAAAAAAAAAACTGACGTTTTAAACAGCAGCTGAGCTTAAAAAAAGACCGACGCCCTACCATATAAAACACACGGTAGGGGGTAATCGACAGGGTGTGGTCCCACTCACAGTATTACTAATTCTTATTTGTATTATGATGATGCCTGCAACCTGTTGTCCCGGGTCGCCGGGTAGCAAAGCGCCAGACTAAAGCATGTAAAGGTCACTGTTGCACAAAAAGACCCCATGCAACAAACAATATCTCATTGAAACTTATAATAATACATACAAATATTTAGACGACATTCTTTCACTAAATAATCCCACATTTCTTATTTTATTACGGAAATATATCCCAAGGAATTAACTTTGAATTAATCTAACCTTTCCGATTATATATGCCCATATTTTTATCGGACTGGCTACGATTACCCTCTACGGGTAACAATAATTTTTTTTTTATTGTTACCCCCTTCACTAAAATCGGAAACGGTTTACGGATACGGCACCTTTTTCGTCTGGAATTTGAAGAGTAACAATAAGAAAAAAATTAGGATTACCCCCTTATTGTTACTCGCCAAATGGAGAAAAAAATATGTCCGAAATTTCTTAGACAACAAGAACACACAAAGAAACAAACAACATTAAATTTAAAAAACTTGAAAAAAACTGAATGGAATTATATAAAATTATTTAAAGACTGACCGAACACTTTATGCCGTGAGCTTTAAGGTATATCAAATGTCACGGATTAGTATCGGGTTAGTATATTAAATGATCACTTTTCACAAAAAGTCCATAAACTGATCGGAATGTCTGAAGAAACGGATCACAATTTCAAACCAGGAGAAAAATTCAGATCTTTTGAGGAATTTTCGCAGAAACTTGAACAGTGTCAAAAAACACAACATGTACAGCTGAATGGTTGTGCCAGAGGTGTGGTGTCGAAGTGCATTTGTTCTCGGCTATTGTTTGCGACAGGTGCCTGGAATGGCACCATTTAAAGTGTCTTGGATTGAAGGCACCACCCAAAACAACGTATTGGATGTGTCGCAAATGCCTCACTGAGTCATCATAAACAAAAATGAAAAATGTTTGTTATTCTGAATATAAACATAACTCAAAATTAAAACAATTTCATTTTTGAGACATTTTTTTTTCATTTGGCGAGTAACAATAAGGGGGGTAATCCTATTTTTTTTTCTTATTGTTACTCTTCAAATTCCGGACGAAAAAGATGCCGTATCCGGAAACCGTTTCCGATTTTAGTGAAGGGGGTAACAATAAAAAAAATTTATTGTTACCCGTAAGGGGTAATCGTAGCCGCGGCCTATTTTTATCAATGGAAAACTTCACACTAAAATATACAAAATGTATGGTAAACGGGATGACTTTTCATTTCCTATTGTTAATTTTCCTTTTTTAGAGGGAGATGTACCACTTGCTCCGTTTTACGCAGTATCTATTTCACAGTTGGTAATACGGTATATGCTCAGATCTGCAGTGGTGTGTCTGATTTTAGCACTAGTTTTGCAGGGACTAATAAAATGGCATTATCAGTGTTATAGCCAGCGCAAGACCACTGGTATAGTCAGGTGCATCAAATGATGGAGGATAAAGGGGTTCTATTGGTATAAAACCCTACCCTTTCTAATTTCCTTTAACAGAGATTTTCTGCAAATTTGGTCTGGGAAACCCAGGTTTCGTACTGTGTTCTTATGGTGAAACCCCTTTCAAAAACAATTTTGGATCAGCACCTTAGGAGTTTGTACTTCAATTCTGAACTTCCTGAGGTATAACAATGATGTGAGACTTAAATTAATTTTTAAAATGTTTATAAACTGCCAAAGTTGGGGCAGATTTGATATCTACACTTGTTTATTCGAACCAAGGTTTGAGATGACCACTTATAAGGAATTAACTTTGAATTAATCTAACCTTTCCGATTATATATGCCCATATTTTTATCGAGATTTAAGTATTATCAATGGAAAACTTCACACTAAAATATACAAAATGTATGATAAACGGGATGACTTTTCATTTCCTATTGTTAATTTTCCTTTTTTAGAGGGAGATGTACCACTTGCTCCGTTTTACGCAGTATCTATTTCATAGTTGGTAATATATGCTCAGATCTGCAGTGGTGTGTCTGATTTTAACGATAAAAACCGGTGCATGTTTTACAAAACAAGAGGCTCCCAGGATGCTGAATCGCTCACCTGGTCTTGATGTCAACGTTTGTAGAGCTAAATAAGCTGAAAATTTAAGCAACAGCTTTTCTCTATCTGCAACAGTTTTCATTCTATAGGCCAAAAACTCTATTTTTCGCCTTTAAGGTGCTGTAACCCCTATAAGGGGTCATCTGACATAGTTTACAATAGCAATAGTTTTCATTCTATAACAAAACGTTTTTTTCACCTTTACTTCGAGTGTTCTCAAGAGAGTTTATAACTCCCGTTGTTTCTTGTTGTCCTCTTGTCTCGTGTTCTCACTTGTTGAATTGAACTTATTTCGCTTTGATTTTTACTGTTTGTTAATGTGTGCTTTTTTTATTGATTATCAATAGGGGGAGGTTGGCGTCAAAAAACTAGTTCAACCCCGCTACATTTTAAATACATTTTCAGGATTGCATGGGCTTGAATAATATGTAGTTTATTTTCAATCCAGGGCCAATTGAAAAACGGCGATCAGTGACCACTGGTCACATTGAAGGCTGCTTACTGTTTTCCATTGTGGATATTTTAAATTGTCGTTTGTATTGTAGGTTGTGTCGCATGCACTTATTCCACATCTCATTATCTTCTTCTATCCACGTCTTGCATGCATCCTGTGGAGTCGCACCTAGATGTTTCAGCCTCCTGATCTTTGGCATGTCAGCTTCTTCCTAAGATGTATCATTAAGATGTTGCCGTCGATTCATCTTGTTTCACTGAATGCAAGCAGCATACGTATTCCATAATGTCGGTGGGAGAGGGGGATTCGTAACAGTTTTCTAGGCATCTGTTTACCACGGCCTCTTGATATCAGCATGAGGTCACATAACGGGGATTTGATTTAGGTTTGTCGTTTACCTGCTTCCGGTTTAATGAGACATATCCACCCATTCTTTACTTTTACAGATTTTTAGAACCTTAGGTTGTCCGAAAGCAAGATTTTGTATGGATAACATATTTGAATGTTTTTGGTAGACATGTTTTTCAACTAACTATCGGCATTCCTATGCCCATAATGGGCACTAATTAGGCAACTTTTCTCTTCATTTAAATGAAGCAGAGATCATAGACTAATGTAAATTTTGATGATGTATTTTTTTTGTGACTTGCCCGGCCTATCTCGTATGTCCCCAAAAACTAAATAAAAAGGACACTCGGGATCCTAGTAAGTCTGCTGCATTTTTAGATCTGCATATCAAAATACGTAGACACGTTTAAAAAGATAACTTTCAACAATTTAAAGCCCCAGGACAAACGTGATGACTTCCACTTTCTAATAGTCAACTTTCACTTCTTGTCTAGCAATATATATCCTCTCCACCTTCTGGAGATTATAAGTATATATCACAACTGATTCGTTATTCCAAAGTCTGTCGGACCCAACATGATTGCCTTGACACAAACATTTTTGGGATCTCTCATGGGGGGTATACAATATTCAGATAATTATAATTAGTTTTCGCCTTTGGACTCATTATTTTTTTAACAGAATGAATGTCATTTTTAGCTCACCTGGACCGAAGGTCCATGTGAGCTTTTACCATCACTTGGCGTCCGTCGTCGTCGTCGTCGTCGTCGTCGTCGTCGTCGTCGTCGTCTGTCGTCGTCTGTAAACAATTTTTCAAACGTTAACTTGTCCGACACCATAAGTCCAATTGCAACCAAACTTGGTATAGTTGTTTAGTGGCATTATGTGTACAAAATTATTGTTCGGATTTTTGATTCGTAAAAAAACATGACCGCCATGGCTAAAAATAGAACAGGGGGGTCAAATTACAGTTTTTTGCAAATAACTCAAAAACGGTAACAGATATCAAAATTCTGGCAGGGTAAAAGTGATCAGCACCTCAAGATCTACCTGCCCAGAAATTTTCAAGAAGATCCAACAACTGATGTAGGAGTTATTGCCCTTTTTCCGGATTTTTTCAAAATTTGCACTTATTAAGCCCTATATCTTGAAAACTATACAAGATATTTTAAAAATACAAATTGCATATGATTGAGCACATCAAGATCTACATTTCATGTAATTAGGTCAAAGCTGTAGAACCATTTCTTTTAGGAGTTATGGCCCTTAAAGCGTCAAAATTTACAGTTTTTCATTACTTTTCCCCTGAATTTCAAAGATTAACTTGTCTGACACCATATATCCAACTTAAACCAAACTTGGCACTGTTGTTCAATAGCATATATGCTACAATTCTATCGTTCAGATTTTTGATTCGTCAAAAAATATGGCCGCCATGGCTAAAAATAGAACATAGGTGTAAATTGCAGTTTTTTGCTAATAACTCAAAAATGGTTACAGATATCAAAATTCTGATGGGAGACAAAAGTGATCAGCATCTCAAGATCTACCTGCTTAGAAAGTTTCAAGAAGATCCAACAACCGATGTAAGAGTAATTGCCCTTTTTCTGGATTTTTTCAAAATTTTTCACTTGTTTAGCCATATATCTTGAAAACTATACAAGATATTTCAAAAATTTAAATATCATATGATCAAGCACATTAAGATCTACATTTCATGTATTTAGATCAAAGCTGTAGGACCATTTCTTTTAGGAGTTATTGTCCTTAAAACAACAAAATTTACCATTTTTCATTACTTTTTCCCTGAATTTCAAAGATTAACTTGTCTTACACCGTAAGACCAACTGCATCTTAACTTGGCACACTTGTTGAATAGCTTATATGCTACAACTCTTGTTCAGATTTTTGATTCGTCAAAAAACATGGCCCTCATGGCTAAAAATAGAACATAGGGGTAAATTCCATTTTTTTGCTAATAACTCAAAAATGGTTTCAGATATCAAAATTGTGCAAGAATCAAAAAAGATCAGTATATTAAGATCTACCTGTGCTGAAATTTTGGAAAAGATCTGACTGCTGATGTGGGAGTTATTGCCCTTTTTCCTAATTTTTGCCAAATTTTGCATTTATTAAGCCCAATATCTTGAAAACTAACCAAGATATTTCAGAAATTTAAATCCCATATGGTTATGCACAATAATATCTACAAAGTATATGTGTCTGTGTAGTTCAGGTGAGCGATTCAGGCTCCTGGGAGCCTCTTGTTACAAAATTCGTCAAAAATTGGTAATCGAATAATTAAAAAGGTGGTGCTGTATTCAAATAATCACTCAAAAGTTATCCTTGTAATCAAGTGATCACATTGAAAGGGGTTCGGGTAATCAAGTGATCACCTTGAAAAAGGTTCGGATAATCAAGTAATCACCTTGAAAAAGGTTCGGGTGATCAAGTTATCACCTTGAAAAAGATTCGGGTAATCAAGTGATCATCGGGTAATCAAGTGATCAAATTGAAAAAGGTTCGGGTTATCAAGTGATTACCTTGAAAAAAAAGTTCGGGTAATCAAGTGATCACCTTGAAAAAGGTTCGGGTTATTCAGTGATCACCTTGAAAAAGTCCGGGTAATCAAATGATCAATTTAAACATGGTTTGGGTAATCAAGTGATCACCTTGAAAAAGGTTCGGGTATCAAGTAATCACTTTGAAAAGGTTTCGAGTAATAAAGTAATCACCTTGAAAAGGGTTCGGGTAATAGGAAACCATAAAATATCATAAAGAGCCTCAGTCTTTATGTTGTCTTCACTGAAGAAATATTATGGAAGACGTCATGTAGAATGGGAATCTTGTCTAATACATTTGATAAACACCGAAATGGCAATAACCTAATAAATGCATCATTGAATAAAAGTTTGAAATTGTGAATTTTAGTTCTTGATACTCATATTTATATCTTTTAGTAAAACATGTACCTGTATAAGTTATTGGGTCCATGCTTTTACCCAAGAATATCCTCCAGAATACCATATACTACCGTAAAAAAGTCAATATCTATGTAAAATTAAATGAGAAATTAATTGCATATTAGATAAAAGCGAGCAGAGGGTACTTGAGCCAATCAAACAGCTGAATAAAATTAGATTGCGGTAATTGTGTACTGTATTTGCAATAATCATGACTGTTATATGAAAACAAAAGTGATGGTCCTGTCACACTATAACGTTTTAGCCAACGTGTGCCGAACGTTCGAATTATTTTCTAAAACGTTGGAACACGTTGGCAGTCGCTGTAAAAAGTTTCAAAAAATATCTCGGTGAACGACCACGAAGCGTCAGATTAACTACCTGCAACGCACGACAAACTTATTCAAAACTTATCTATAGCGTTTGTCCGGCGTACTTGACGTTTGCCTAGCGCATGTGTGACGACTGCAGAACGCATTCATAGCGTTAGTCTAACTTATAATTTTTTCTCTCGGTGCATGGGGAGACCTAGGATTTTTGTTCTTTTCTTTAGTATTATTTCCAGTAGCCCAAATAGATCTATTATCTGGCTTAAATGTATTGCTGAATTAATTAATAATCATAGATACACCATGTGAATTTTGTTTCGTTATAAAGATATTGGTTTTCAGCGTTCCGGTAATATGAATGTATAATTATTCTAAAGCCGTTTTTTAACCTATAGTGATGATTTTTGCACTCGAAAAGAATAAAATATAGTGTAGATTTTATATTTTGATATGTCAAAAATATACAGAGAGTAATGCATCCGCTTGTTAACAAACTCTCAAAATCTCAAATTGGTATAATATATACATATGCAAGAAATACCGGTATGTAGAGTTTGCCTAGCATCCTTTTTATAGCATTTGACTTATGATGTCCTTAATAGAGAAAAACGCATGTGCTTATTGAATATTAAAAAATACACATTATTTCAAATGAGTATTAAAGTTATACTGTCGTTACTCGTTGTATTTGAGTATTTTTCTACCAAAGACATATCCACCGAAAACTCGACAGGTGTATTACAATTTGCAAGAAATACTTTCAATTCCAGACCATCTAAGTTGTCTTTGTTATATTCAAGATCTTTTTGGCTTTGTTCATTGTTTTTTTTCTAAAAAGATTTTTTTCTGGTTTGAATTAGTATTTGAAGCTTTTGAAATTGACTTTCCCCCTTGTAATTCAATCTAACTTAAACATTCTTGGGCTGATACGCTACTCGTTCGTTACAATGACGCTCTGTGCGCTCTGTACACGTTTTAGACACGTTGAATAGGTTTCTTTGCCGTTAGACTGACGCTAGACGTGCGCTGCATTATCGCTAGACACGATCGTTTCCATTTAGCTTAGCGTTCGTCAAACGCATTTCAACGTGCGCACAACGACCACATAGCGTACATCAGCGTGTGTATAACGTCCTTCTAACTTATGCCTATCGTTCGAATAATTTATTTCTAACACGTTGGCGAACGTCGGAAATTTTAAGCATGTTGAAAAATTTGCGACGCACTCGGCGTTCACCAACGCACGCTGACGTTCGCTAACGTGTTTGTAGCGTGTTCATAATGTAACAGTCTGAATTATTGGGCGACTTCCAATAAAGACTAGATCTAGGGTTCTATAAGTTTATTATACCAGCAAATACCATAAATCTACAACAAGCAAATGAATTATAATAAGTACTAGTAGTTACATATTAACCTAATTAGAATTAACAATCAATTACAAGAATCATTTATCACAGTCTTTTGTTTAAAAGTTCAGTTTACGTTCTACAATTTGACCTATGTGACCTTAAGGTCAAATTTACTACAACATATAAAAATGTGTATTGCCTTGTGCTGTAAACGAAGTGTAAGATATTAATGTGATCTGTTTCATGAAATCAACAATAAGCACATAGGTATGAAATAATCATGGCGTGTACAAAATATTTGTATTTGGTACAATTTATCATTTAAAGATAACTTTATACTAATCATTATGCTTTACTACATTTGTTCATGATCAAAAATAGATAATAACGTTCTGGCTTTGACAGTACAACTAAAATACCTTTCTGCCAAGGGACGTAACTCTACTGTACTAATTATTAAAAATACAATTAAAAACCTACCACTTGTGGAGTGAAATATTCTGCTGGGAAACTGATGATACCTTACATCAACAATACTCTCAGAACATATACTGATACACTAGTCTGTCGTCAAAACGATGTCAGGAGTCGTATGGAAATCTATAGAATCCAATATAGAAATAGTAAATCCAAAGAGATAATAATGTCCAACCTTCTCGAAATCTCGGGTACGACTCACATAGACCGCCAAAAACGAACCAACCAATAGAATGAAAGAAGTAATCATATACGTAACATACGTATAGTAAATATGCAAATTAAGACTTTAAATATTGTAACTGTATTTCAAAGAAATAGTTTATTTTACAGATATATGAATAATACACAGTACAGTTTAACAAAATATATCAACATATATAAAATAGTAAAATAAACACTCTGCTACATTCTCCCCTGTGTCAGAAAATGACTTCCACGTCATCCAATCCAAATCCTCCCCCTCTCTGAAAAACTTGTCGTCCTCGGCAAACATATTACGTCGTTTTCATGATGTAAAGAATAGTCCTTTCCAGCTCGTTCTCTAAACCTTTAAATCTTCCTTTTCTCGCTTCGGACTCAAGCCAAGTAATCTTCATTAACCATTCTGGTTGCTGTTGTTGACTAACTGCTTGCTTCGACAAAACATAATCACTCAGGTATCCAGGAAGCTTCCGGTTTCTCTGAGGTCTCTGTGAAACTGGCGAGTCTCGTGGTGGTGTTGGTAACAATCGTCTTCTTCTTTGTTGTGTAGCCGGTGTTCTAGGAGCGTGTGTGGGTGACTCATCTGCCTCAATCTGTGACGGTTCTGTCAGCGCACTCTCATCTTGTATCGAAGTATCTTCTTCAATTTCCTGAGCAGTCGTCTGAACAAATTCCTCGTCACCAACAGGGGTAGATTCTGCAGTTCCTCTGTCGACTGCAGGGAAAGCGTCCTCTCCAAAATCTGTAACCTGTACTTCATCTCTCCTGGGCTCAGCATGGCCGTCACCAGTGAATCCAAGAGTCCTTTCCTGTTGTCTTTCCACAGCTTGATCATCACTGTTCGTGTTGAACTGCGTACTCTGACCAGGTATATAATAATATCCAAACTCCTGCTCCGACTCCTCGTCTGATTCCTCAGTGGCGGTGTCTACCTCGCCAATCACTTCAGACTTCGTCGTTCTAATATCCACAGGCTTCTCTTTCTGCTTCCGTTGCCTGGGTGCAGGACGTTTCTTCTGTTTCATTTCATCATTGGGCAGATCTCCAATAGGCAAAAGGTGGTTGCGATGAAGTGTTCGTTTCCTTCCTTCGCCATTTTCCTTCTTGACCACATACACAGGTATTCCAGAGTTAGGTTGACTAACAATCCGGTACGGGTCATCCTCCCACTTATCAGCTAATTTATGACGTCCATCGAAAGCTAGAGTCTTGACTAAAACTCTATCTCCCGGTTTCAGTACGGCTCCTTTTATCTTCTTATCATATCCTGACTTCTGTTTGATCTGGGCGTTGTTGATGTTCTTACTGGCAATGTCATAAACGGTCTTCAAACGGTGCTGCATATCCTCTGCATACTTCGTCTTTGGAACTCTATCACCATCCTCTCCAAGTCCAAAAGCAACGTCTATGGGTAACTTTGGCTGTCTTCCAAACATCAGGAAGTATGGTGAAAATCCAGTTGTTGTTTGGCGAGTACAGTTGTATGCGTGAACCAGACTAGCTACGTGTGACTTCCAATCTTTCTTCTGAATGTTCTCTAAAGTTCCAAGCATGTTCATGATGGTTCTGTTGAAACGCTCTGGAATTCCATTCCCCATCGGGTGGTACGGTGTTGTTCTGGATTTCGTCATGCCGGTAATTTCACAGAGTTCTTTAATAATCTTGGAACAAAAGTTGGCACCTTGGTCGGAATGGATCCTATCCGGCAAACCATAGTGGACGACAAAGTTGTTGAAAAATGCGTCAGCTGTTGTCTTCGCTGTCTGGTTTCGTGTTGGTATCGCTAAGGCATAACGGGTGAAGTGATCAACGATGACAAGCAGGTTCTCATAGCCTCCCTTGGATCTGTCAAGTGTAAGGTAATCCATACAAACTAGTTCAAGGGGCTGGGTCGTCTCAACACTGGTGAGAGGAGCCTTGTCTGTTACTGCCTTTCGTCGAATACATCTGTCGCAATTGGAAATCCACTTGTCCACATCTCTATTCATTCCGAACCAGATGAATCTGTCTCTTACAAGTGATAAGGTCTTATCTCTACCCTGGTGTCCCATGTCATCGTGTAAGGCTGAAAGTACCTTTCCAATACAAGTTTCTGGTAGGACAAGCTGTTTCTGTCGATCACCATCGATGTTGATAACTCTGTAGAGTACTCCATCTTCAATTCTCAGCTTGTCAAAGTTGTTGAGAAACCAGCTATTCCATGGTGTCTTCTCTAACTGATTTTTCCTTGGTTTCTGGTGTTGTTCAATCCAGTAAAACCAATCCTTGATGTAGTAATCTCTCTTCTGTTCAGTCTTAATGTCAACTAGGTACTGCGATGGTAAACAGGGATCGTCAGTTGGAAGTGTAGCAGCCATCGATAACGTCTTGACGTAAGGTTGAGCATGCTGGAGACTGCATATGGCTTTCACAGAGTCGTTGCTGATGTTCGTGGAGTTGATACGTCCAAGTAACTCCGGAAGTCTAGAAAGTGCGTCTGCATCAGCATTTGAAGAACCTGGTCTGTAGACGATATTAAAGTTGTAGGATGACAGGGCTGCAATCCACCGATGACCAGTAGCATCAAGTTTGGCTGTCGTGAGGACATAGGTAAGCGGGTTGTTGTCCGTTACAACTGTGAAGGTGTTGCCAAATAGGTAGTCGTGGAACTTCTCAGTCACACTCCACTTGAGGGCAAGAAACTCTAGTTTGTGGACTGGATAATTTTTCTCCGTCTTGCTGAGTCCTCTACTTGCGTAGGCAATCACTCGCTTCTGGTCTCCCTGTTGCTGGTACAAAACACTTCCAAGTCCAAGCATGGAGGCATCAGTATGCAGCTCGAACGGTTCCTTGTAGTTAGGGTATCCAAGTATTGGTGGTGATGACAACTGTTTCTTCAAGTTCTGGAAAGCATCTTCCTGTAGCTTATCCCAAACCCATGATGTAACTGTCGGTGTCTTAGATTTCCGTCGACTGGACTTCTGTGGAGCAGGCATCAAATCCGTAAGGGGGCGTGCTATCTTGGAGAAGTCTTTGATGAACTTGCGGTAATAGCCGACAAATCCGAGGAATCGACGTACTTCCTCTGGTGTGGTGGGTCGAGGCCAGTTGGTAACCTTCTCAATCTTCTCTGGATCTGGTGAAATCCCATCCTTGGAGACTATGTGGCCGATGTACTTCACCTTGTCTTTGAAGAAAGCACACTTCTTTGGGGACAGCTTCAGGTTGTGTTCTCGAAGTCGCTGTAGTACTCTCGCTAATCTGTCAAGATGTTCCTCAAACGTCTCGGAAAAGATGATCAAGTCGTCGAGGTATATGAAGCATATATCTAGATGAAGGTCTCCTAGTATCTGTTCCATAAGTCGCTGATACGTCGCAGGGCTGTTTACGAGGCCAAAGGGTAATCTATTAAACTCATAGAAGCCAAGCGGTCCCACTGTAAATGCTGTTCTAGGCTTGTGACTCTCTTCTACTTCTACCTGGTGGTATCCACTCTTCATATCTAGGACCGTAAAGTAGTTGTTTCCTCCTAAGGCATCCAATATTTCCTCACTTCTAGGGAGAGCATATGAATCTTTAAAGGTCAGGTTGTTAAGCTGGCGGTAATCGATGCACATTCTGAGCTTCGAATCCTTCTTTCGTACTAATACAACGTTGGAGCTCCATGGTGAATGGCTGCGTCGAATAATTCCGGCGGTTAGAAGCTGTTGTAGGTGGGATCGAACTTCATCAAACAACGCCGGTGGAATACGACGGGTACGCTGCTTAAATGGTCGCTCATCTGATAACTCAATGCGATGTTTCACTGTAGTGGTGTGGCCTATATCTGTATCTGATGTGCTGAAAACATCCCGAAACTGATGAAGTAGTTCTCTAGCTTTCTGTAGCTGATCATCTGTAAGTAGCTCTGTGGCAATAGTTGACTCATTCCATGCCTCCTTCTCCATGTCATCGGGTATCTCAATGTCTGTAACTGAAACTGGCTGAAGTTCACATAGGATGGCATTGGGTGACACTGTAACTGTTCTTGTGGTCACGTTGCTGATGTGAATAGGTATGATGCCGTTCTTCCTGTACTCATATGATACTAAAGTTGGTGCTATATCTAAATCTGATGGGATCGCTGCTCTATCAGTTGATTGAACAAGTCCACAAACAGGATGGTATGGCAGTTCGTGATCCATGTATCCCTGTAATACGACATCTCTGTTAGGCTGTATACGGATAGTCTTTCCTTCAGCGCTCTTGATGATGGCAAGTCTGTTATTTCTCTTCTCAAGTTCCTTGTCTCTAAAAACCAAACATTTAAACGCCATATACCAAGGGGTGTGGAGATCAGCACTCTGAAGAAATCTTGAACCAAATCGTTGTTTCACATCTGTCATGGCAGCTGTCAAAATGTTGGTACCAAGAAGAAGTGGAACTGTCTTGTTGTAAGTGCTATCTGGTACAACTAGCAGAAGACACTGGTGGGGTCTTTCACTCATGGCAGAACCTGGTAAAACCAATTCAGCAGTGATGTAACCTAGGTATGGCAATCTTTCTCCATCAGCACATTCTATGTTGAGTATAGTCTTCAAAGTCTGTATGGGACAGTCGGACAGGAACTGACGGTGAAAATCTCTGCTGACTGTACTTACAGTGGATCCTGTGTCCAGTAAGGCTGATGCTGAAATACCATTAATCTTCACTGTGGCTTCGTTAGGGCTACCTAAGAGTCCATTGATACCATCTGCAGTCTGCTGTTGGTACATCTTGGCTTCTACGTTGATATGTTGGTAGTTGATAGCTTTCCTAACATGATCAAGTCGAACTCGACACGCAAAGGCCATATGGTTAAGTCCACCACATCTGTAGCAAATAAATGGCTCTCTATCCGGTTGAGTAGATGCTGAAGGAACTGTTGAATGGTCCTGGATAGAAGTATCATCATCCCAGTATGGACGCTTGTGTCTACGTCGGCGATGTCTACGACGTCTGTGATTAGGCTGTTGCTTGTTGGTATAGTCCTCAGGTTGATGAAACATAGCTAAGGTGTATCAAATGTAAAGGCTAAAATGTATATCAGGTATAAAGGCTATAAAGTATATCAAGTATAATAGCTTAAGTATAAAAGTATGAAAACTAAGATATATCAAGTATAAATAATAATAAATAACTGAAAGCTGAAATGAAACTAAAACATGCCTAGTACAAAAATTTACTAACCTTGAACGTTGTTGAAGAATCTACAATAAACAAAGTAAGTATCTGAAACAGAAATAAACACTAGCTATGCTATATAGCCAAAAAGTGTATCTGAAAAAGTAAACAAAAGTAAACAACACACTATAGTTGTTGGGCTATACTTTATTCAAACTAATACAGGCCAGGCCAAGATATCAAATAAGTCTCAATACTAAATGACTAATGCAAAAGCATTAAGTCTAAAGTGAAATGCTCCTGAAATGTAAATAATAAAACACAAGTAAAATGTACAAGTGCTAAATGTATAATGTATCAACAAACACAACACACAACTGCAATCTACATAAGTTAAATACAATATAAGTAAACTAAAAACTGACCTGCACCGCAAAGTCAATCAATCTGTGTCAAATAAGTATCAAACCTAGATACTAATATGGGCAACCAAGACTAAGTCAAATGACAAACCGTCAAAAGCAAACAACTCAAATGAAACCAACTAGTGACTATCAAAATCAATATACCAGACTACCAGACCAAATAGTATAACCACCTATCTAATCCTGAGAGTGAGAAACACTAACCCAAGAAATGTCCAGTAACGTAAGTCAGGTAAGTCAAGTCAATGAATAAGTGCTACTAGTATAACAGGTATGCAAATAAATGTGCAATGCTCACTTACATTCAATGCATACAACCAACTCCAAGCTATACACAAAAATAAATCTCTATATATACCACCACTCTATCTAAATATGTACCAATAAGTGATCAAACTGAAAAATATTTGATCAATAATAAAAAAAAATATTTACTATGTTCAAAATAAGTGCCACATCATCATGACCATGTAAATATAAACAATCGTACAGAGTCACACTAATAGAAGTACAATACAGTAATTGTTACAACTTCTACAAATAATAAACCATACAAGTACCTATTGGTTATTGTATAGTCAGATATTATACACTACTACTGTATACCAATGCAAAAATTTACAATATAAAAGTGTATGCTATAAACTATGTAGCTATGCTACTGTATAGTTTTGGGGGGAGTGTAAGCTATCAACAGTACATGTACACTAAGGACAAAGTCCAACAATGAATGTACATAACCATTGATATGAACTAAGACTGTACACAAGTAAAACCTAAATGGTATAAATGTCTAAAACGACTAAGTCCAAAAGGATCAAAATATCTGCGAAAAAAAAAATAATAAAGTCAAAGTGTATGCAAAATTAACACAAACTAAACCTAAGTGTACTTTTACAAAATGTATGCAAGTTTTAAATTTATCAAAATGGTACACAGTAAGTAATGTATCTAATGTCCTACCTTTATAAAATTTGAATACAAAAATCCAATTACAATTTCTTTATAAACCACTAAATTGACTTTTTTCACTTTTCACTATCTGTTGAAATCTGGAAATCCAAAAAGTTCAAGTTACTATAAATAGTAACGACCGGAAACACTGTCTCTGTTCTTTAACCAATCGGACGCGGACGTTGTCACCTTGTTACTAAATATGGAAACGCACATGGAAAAGTCACATGGTACCATAACGGATAAACAAAGTCGGAGTGTGCACAATCTGTAGGCCTCAAACACGTGTTTCATCTACATGGCATGGTGTGGTAACTGACATCGACATCTAAATCATTCTGGAAAAACTCCACATCAAAAATGCTGGCAAAGTATCATCAGTATAAACACTACGTGGGCGCCAATGTAACAGTCTGAATTATTGGGCGACTTCCAATAAAGACTAGATCTAGGGTTCTATAAGTTTATTATACCAGCAAATACCATAAATCTACAACAAGCAAATGAATTATAATAAGTACTAGTAGTTACATATTAACCTAATTAGAATTAACAATCAATTACAAGAATCATTTATCACAGTCTTTTGTTTAAAAGTTCAGTTTACGTTCTACAATTTGACCTATGTGACCTTAAGGTCAAATTTACTACAACATATAAAAATGTGTATTGCCTTGTGCTGTAAACGAAGTGTAAGATATTAATGTGATCTGTTTCATGAAATCAACAATAAGCACATAGGTATGAAATAATCATGGCGTGTACAAAATATTTGTATTTGGTACAATTTATCATTTAAAGATAACTTTATACTAATCATTATGCTTTACTACATTTGTTCATGATCAAAAATAGATAATAACGTTCTGGCTTTGACAGTACAACTAAAATACCTTTCTGCCAAGGGACGTAACTCTACTGTACTAATTATTAAAAATACAATTAAAAACCTACCACTTGTGGAGTGAAATATTCTGCTGGGAAACTGATGATACCTTACATCAACAATACTCTCAGAACATATACTGATACACTAGTCTGTCGTCAAAACGATGTCAGGAGTCGTATGGAAATCTATAGAATCCAATATAGAAATAGTAAATCCAAAGAGATAATAATGTCCAACCTTCTCGAAATCTCGGGTACGACTCACATAGACCGCCAAAAACGAACCAACCAATAGAATGAAAGAAGTAATCATATACGTAACATACGTATAGTAAATATGCAAATTAAGACTTTAAATATTGTAACTGTATTTCAAAGAAATAGTTTATTTTACAGATATATGAATAATACACAGTACAGTTTAACAAAATATATCAACATATATAAAATAGTAAAATAAACACTCTGCTACATTAACGTGTACAAAACTTACGCAACGCACACCAGCGTGTTGAAAATATATTCTAAAACATCGGCACACGTTGGCTAAAACGTTATAGTGTGACAGGGCCATGAGTGAATTTCTAAAAATTTTCCCATTTTTTAATGCAAGCAAGGAATAAGATAAAATAAACGACTTAAGAATTTTTTTTTGAAAGTAACTGAAAGTGATACAGGATCATACAGTAACGGATTTTTTTTAGTAATTTATTCGCTTTTGTCAACACGCTATAATTGTCCTAATGAGAAATTAATTTTGAAAATAAATATAAATACAAATATTGATATTGGTTCTCGTCCGAAAAAAAAACATCCCTATATTTTTTGTCATTTTCCCCGTATCTGCAAACATTGTCAGGACACAGTCAGGCAATTAGCAAAATCCCTATACAGTATCCGGTTTACTTCCACTTCCGCCTATAAAAAAGACAATATTTTTTTCTGGTTTATTATTATTTATCAATGTACAGCCGATGTCTTGAATGAAACAGAACTGGTCTCATTGTGTAGATAAATGATAAACAATGTAGAATGGCAGAAGGACATTCAGGAGAGGGTAGCAGAGGTACACTACCACAGAGAGGGAAAGTTAACAAAGGTGAATCATGATTTTGTTTTACAATTTTTACATAATTTTCATTTGGTATTGACCAAAAACTCATCTTTCAGAGGCTATGAATATTTGCAAAAGCTTGTATTTCTAATATGATGCAGGTTAAACCTGTGACGCTCCCGAAGTTTGAACGTATCCTTAAATATTTTAATATGAGAAAGGTTTTTAACCTGTGACGCTCCCAAAGTTAAAACGTATGACTATCTAAAATTATTTTATAAGCATTAATAATAATTGTTGAAAATGTTTATAATATATTCGAAAATAAAAACAAACTAGCTTTTCTCGTGGGTCACATATGCGCTTGATGACGTTCGAATGTTAATTGGGCAATTAATTGAAACAAATTCTTATTCGAAAATAAAAACAAAGTAGCTTTTCTGGTGGGTCCTTTGTGCGCTTAATGACGTCAGGAATTTTCAAAGAAAAAAGCGTTAAAAAGACGCAGAAAGTCCGGGAAACCGCGCATGATTTACCGGACGTTGAAGGAAATTTGAGCCCATAGTACAACTAGAATATTGACATTTCTACCATTATCGCTCCCTTCGGGAGCGTATTATATTCCACGTAACTATGTAAAGGAACACTTACCAGGTTAAGGGAGCGCAGTGGCCAAGTGGTTAACTTAAAGGCACCTGTGGGTTCCAGCCTCATAATATGCATGATACATGATATGTGTCAAGGTTTGCAGGTACCTACCGTTGCTCATGGGTTTCACCAATTTTCCAGCTTTGAATATCAATCTTTCCTACCTGACAAGCCTGGCAACCAGGCAATGGCCTATATTTACAAGCCAAACGGTTGTTAATCTTGTCAAAAGCTCTTAAGAGCTAATGTTAATTGTTTGATTGTACACACATCACTTATGTGTATTCACTGACGTAAATTTATCTAATTACAACATGTATCTTTACCTTTTGTCTTCTTTATCATGTTTATAGCAGTTGTGGTGCCTAAAAGTATGTAATCCATACCTGTACGCGTGTTGGTCAAGAGTTTAACACATTTGATTTGCTTTACTGTACAGAACTGTTTGGATGTGATAGTTTATTTGATACTACTTTACATTGGCAAGTAAAAAATAATTGAGCAACAACAATGTAGTGACTTAATAATTTTCCAAAAAGGCCATACAGCTCATAAAAATTAATTGCACTTGGAGTTAACATATGTGTTGTGGTCTCATATGTTCATTTACTCCAAATCTTTGGATTTCCATAAATTATTAATATGAGGCAGGTAAAACCTGTGACTCTCCCGAATTCACAATTAATTTAATTTACTTTTGTTCGAAAATAAAAACAAACTAGCTTTTCTTGTGGGTCACGCCTGCGTTTGATGACGTCTAAAATTTTCAAGAAAAAAGCGTTAAAAAGACGCCGAAAGTTCGGGAAAACAAGCGTGGTATACCGGATGTTGAAGGAAAATTCAGCTCATAGTACAACTAAAATATTGACATTTCTACCAATTAGCTACCTGGGACTGGCACAATTAATATTGCACCAAATAGGCCTCGTATAGACAGCACTCTAACCAATTGAGCCAAAGAAGTACTCCTTAGCTCAGCTGGTTAGGGTTGGCTATAAACCTATCACAATTCTGGTCCCACAACACCAAGTTGATTCAATTGGGAAAGGTTTGAATGCTAGAATGTCAACTGGGAAAAAAATAGAAAGTTTAACCAATGTCAAAATTTTTAATACCTTGTGCACATGAGAAATTTGACTACAACTTTTATTTAATGTTACCTCATTACACACCTGTTGATTGTTAGTTTTAGCTGATGGTTTTATAGTAAGTGTCTTTGCTGACATGTGTATATGTACATTGGGATGGTTATTAAAATCAAGCAAAGGAGTAGATTCGGTTAGAACCAAAATCTGTCCAAATTTCAACTCAGAGTAAACTTTATGAAATTACTGCCAAATATGTTTTGAAATGCTGCTATTTAAGAAATATTTAAGGAATGTACAAACATGTAGGTTTAAAATATTAACCAGCTTGGAGAAAACTTGCCTAGAAATTATATGATTTAATAAAATTTACAGATTTTCTGCAATTTTAGAGCATTTTTGGTTAGAAATGGACTTAATTAAACATAGAGCGCATGCATGCGTCAACAAAAACAATTTTGTGATCCTTATTTTTGAACGACAAAAACAGATGGACAAGGAATAAATGTTGTCGATGAATGTGCTATGCTAATTTCAAGTAAACCTCTTGTAAACTCCCAAAATAAGCAAAAATTTATATTTTTGGAGTTTTCATCATGTTTATGACGTCATAATATCATTCATTATGTCGTCAGCATGTGAAATCGATTAAATATATAAAGTTTTGCTATCTATTGACTGAATTACATCAAATTCATTGAGATGGTACAATGCTGACAATTTGTGAAAATATGGGGCTGATTTCAGACCTGCCTGAACATACTCCTTTGAAAGGAAATTGAATTGTTGGTGCCATGTTGTCAGATCAATTTATAAATGGGTTTAAAAATATAAAACCTCATATATACATGTCATGCTCTACAAATGTACATGTATGTACAGTCAGTGACTTTTATATGTTGCAACTCATCTGCATTGTCCAAAATTTGTTTTTCCAAATCTTTATTTTCCAAAACTTATTGTAAAAAATTAAATCAAACTATGGATTTCTAAAAATGTATTGACTTATAAGTTTGAAATACAGTACATGTACAATTGACTTATAAGTTTGAAATACAGTACATGTACATTTGATTTATGTATCGTCTTTAGGTCACACCAAAATAATCTTTTTTATGTCTCCCCTTCCCAGAAGGGAGAGACATATTGTTTTTGTGTCAGTTCTTCTTTTTCTTCTTCTTCTTTTTCTTCTTCTTCTTCTTCTTCTTCTTCTTCTCATTCAAAGCGTGTCCGGGCCAATACTTTTTTATCCTTTGAGATAGGGCTTTGATATTTGGCATGTGGATGTATCACCATAAGACGATGTGTCGCGTACCAGAATGACCTTTGTATGACCTTGAACTTTGACATCAAGGTCAAATTAATGCTAATTTTACATCCAAGTGTTCCGGGCCATAACTTTTTTGTTCTTTGACATAGGACTTTGATATTTGGCATGTGGATGTATCACCATGAGAAGATGTGTTGCGTGCCAGAATGAACCTCATATGACCTTGACCTTTGACCTTAAGATCAAATTAATGCCAATTTTACATCCAAAGGGTTTAGGGCCATAACTTTTTTGTTCTTTGACATAGGGCTATAATATTTGACATGTGAATGTAACACCATGAGAAGATGTGTTGCTTACCAGAATGACCTTCATATGACCTTGACCTTTTACCTCAAGGTCAAATTAATGCTTTTTTTACATCCAAAGTGTTCCAGGCCATAACTTATTTTGTTCTTTGACAAAGGGCTTTGATATTTGGCATGTGGATGTATCACCATAAGACGATGTGGTGTGAACCTGAATGACCTTCATATGACCTTGACCTAAAGGGTGAATTAATGCTAATTTTACATGGAAAGTGTGTCTGTGTCATAACTTTTTAACTTTTTAGCTCACCTGGACCGAAGGTCCATGTGAGCTATTGCCATTACTTGGCGTCCGTCGTTGTCTGTCGTCGTCATTGTTAACTTTTCTTTGAAAATCTTCTCCTCCGAAACAACTGAAGGGATTGCTTTTAAACTTTGCACACTTCATCTATGGGATGTCCTCTACCAAGATTGCACAATTGGTGACCGCTGTCCAAACAACATGGCCGCCGTTACTAAAAATAGACTAGGGGGGGGTCAGACTACTGTTTTTGGCTTGTAAATCAAAAAGTATAAGAGATAGATGAAATCTGATGCCACAATACTGCTTCAGCATCAAAAGCTCTTCAAAAGTCTCCATTGAGTCGAAGTTGTCAGATGACCCCTTATAGGAGTTATGGCCCCTTAAAGGTGAAAAATAGCATTTTTTCATGTTTTTGGCCTATAAAATGAAAACTATTACAGATAGAGAAAAGTTGTTGCTTGCTTAAATGTTCAGCTCATTTAGCTCTACAAAAGTCTTCATAGGGTCAAAGTTGTCAGATGAACCCTTATAGGGGTTACAGCCCCTAAAATAACGTTTTTTCATATTTTAGCCTATGGAATGAAAACTATAACAGATAGAGAGAAGCTGTTGCTTGCTTAAATGTTCAGCTCATCAAGCTCTACAAAAGTCTCCATAGGGTCAAAGTTGTCAAATGACCCCTTACAGGGGTAACGCCCCGTAAAATGATGTTTTTTCATGTTTTGGCCTATAGAATGAAAACTATAGCAGATAGAGAAAAGCTGTTGCTTTCTTAAATGTTTAGTTCATTTGGCTACACAAAAGTCTTCATAGGGTCAAAGTTGTCAGATGACCCCCTTATAGGGGTTACGGCCCCTAAAATAACGTTTTTTCATGTTTTTGGCTTAGTGAATGAAAACTATAGCAGATAGAGAGAAGCTGTTGCTTGCTTAAATGTTAAACTCATAAAGCTCTACAAAAGTCTCCATAGGATCGAAGTTGTCAGATGACCCATAATAGGGGTAACGGCCCCTAATATGATGTTTTTTCATGTTTTTGGCTTAGTGAATGAAAACTATAGCAGATAGAGAAAAGCTGTTGCTTGCTTAAATGTCCAGTTCATTTAGCTCTACAAAAATTTTCATTGGGTCAAAGTTGTCAGATGACCCCTTATAGGGGTTAAGGCCCCTAAAATAACAATTTTCATGTTTTTTGCCTATAGAATGAAACTATAGTAGATAGAGAAAAGCTGTTGCTTGCTAAAATGTTCAGCTCATTTAGCTCTAGAAAAGTGTTTACATGTAGGGTTGACTCCAGACCAAGTGAGCGATTCAGGCTCCTGGGAGCCTCTTGTTTGTTCTTTGACATAGGTCTATAATATTTGACATGTGCATGTATATCACCATGAGATGATGGGTCGCCTACGAGAATGACCTTCATATGACCTTGACCTTTGACTTCAAGATAACATTAATGCTATTTTTACACGTTAAACATGTCTGGGTCATATATGTTTTAATCCTTTAAACAAAAAGCTTTGATTGTTGACATGATAATGTGTCATCATGGGAACAATGTGTCACTAACGTTAATGACCTTGACCTGTGACTACAATGTCAAATAAATGCTAATTTGGCATGCAAAGCTTTCCAGTCAATAACTTTTTTATCCTTTGACATCGGGCTTTAGAATGTAGATGTATAATTATTAAACAATTTGTTGTACAATGTATGTCATTGTGACTTTGACCTCAGGTTGAACTTGTGTTATTTAAGGAAGGGGAGACATCAGTTTTAGTGCGCTAAAACAGTTTTTCCTAGTTTTTTTTAAATATGGGTTTGATAGGCAAATTTTATTTTATTATTTGCCAAAAAATCTAACTAATTTTTTTGGGTGAAAATTGGAGAGGAAAGGGATTTAATTTGGACAAAAACAATGTATATACCTATACATGTATATTCAAATAGTGTCATTTTTTTTATCAAATTTACTTTTAAAACCATTTTATGTTTCATTCCAACTAAATAAAAAATAGCTGCAAACTTTTTGAGAAAAATCTAGGTATTTATAATTTTACAGGTAAATACATGTGATACTCTATGTACAGCTTTATTTAATGCAATCATACATGTAGTTATACAAACTTTACAAAGTTGTCAGATTACCCCTAGCTAAATGTAAACATGTAATTTAGTTCAACACAAATTTATTCTCCTTCCCTGGCAACCATGGCAACCAGCATCAATGTTGGTAAAAGGTCAATGCTCATTTCGAAATACCAGGTTTCCAATTGGTTGCACAAGGGGATCTAATAAGTTTCTGGTAACACAGCTTTAGGGGGTACCCAACACTCACTTGAAAAAAATTGAATTGTTTATTTTTCTTCAAAACTTGCCCAAATACTTTGATAAGTAAGATTATAATATTTCAAGAAAATCAATCCACAATACATGTATTTCCTTATCGATATTAATCATGAAGTAAAGCCACAATACTAAGTCCTAATTCAAATTATTGTCAGGCTTGTGGAATATGATCTTGATTTATCAATGTTTTGGTTAAAGGAAAGAAGCAGAGGTACCAATGGGGCATCTGAATGTTGAAAGTCAAAAGGGCAGAGACCAAACCAGTAAACACCAACAAGAAAATGACGACAAAAAAAAACAGACAACACAAAACAGAAACACGAAAACAACTGAATAGCAATCAAAAACGCAAACTTAAGTCATAACGAGAGTGAACTCAGGTGCTCCAGAAGAGTAATAACATGAAAAAGGAGCAAAATATCAGGATGGTCTTGATGGACTGGGGTGATAATAAAAACATTTAAATGTATAATGTTATATTCAGACTATGCCAGAAAATAAATGAAGAAAGAAAAAAGACAAAAAATATTCTTAGATTCCGGAACTTTGTATCACCAAATCCTGAATTTCCAAGCTATACATGTTTAAATCTAACATCTGGGAAAATACTGTAATTCCCCCACTCCTTTTTTAGAGTCAGATCAGTGATTCAAGCTCCTTGGAGCCTCTTTGTTGCAGAATTACATCATTTATTACATTCAGGTGTATTCTATATTGTCTTAGAATTGTGTGATATCATCATATTCTGCAATAACATGTTAAACCATGGTTTCATGTACCAACTGATTTACAAAGACAAAAACAGGTATAAATATTGCAGGTGCAAAAAACTATCAGAAAAATAAGTTCTTAATCAAAGTCAGTAAAATGGAAGGATTACACAATCTCATACAGTTTATTACAGAACAATACATTTTTGTAGGTTTTGCATTCTGTTGCACATGTGTTTTGTATATATATTAAGGATTTATATTTTCTACTAGTGATGCAGGGTTTTAAAAGATTTCATCTAGAAATAAGTGTGAAGTCCTACTTGTACATGTAATTTTGATTTGTCAATTGTAGTGTTCACACTGTGAACACTACAAAATTTTGACAAATCAAAATTACATGTACAAGTAGGACTGAAAAGCAGAATTTATCACAGAACAATTGTAGCACATGTGTTTTGTATATTAAGGACTTATACATGTTAATTGCAGGTTTTAAAAAATTCTTCAGGAAATAATTGTGAATGCTAATTGACATGATTGACATGCTGTGATTTAGTTGATTTTAATTTTTAGTCATCCATTGGAAATAGAACTGATATTTCAAATTTTATTTGGAATTATACATGTAAATGGGAAGTTACATGTGCATTTTGTTGCGAAGTGTAATTGTTGTTTTAAAATCTTCAAATTTAGTGTGATTGAAGAGTTCATATTGACGTATAAACTCGATTTTTGAATATGAATCCAGAAAAATATATAATCGTCAAATGTATGTACAACATTCCAGAGAAAACTACAACATGTACAAGTTTGTACACTTCAGTAAATTCTCTAATTTGGATACATTTATTAATTAACTACATTTGTAATTAGCTGGAAATATGGATGTTAATTTATTGACGGATCCTGTTTATATGCACAGAAGAATGAAATTACACAATATTTCACTTATGAGACAGTATAGAGTAAAAAGTAATTGTCTTTTAGTTTGTCTTAGTTTTTAAGCTACATTGTACATGTGCATATCAACTGACAAATGCAAAGTTTCAATTTATTTCAAATTTAAGAATTACTTGACCTTCCTTTTTCATCTATTATTTGATTCATAAAATAAATAAATTTGATTAAAATACTGCGATTTGATTGGACAAAATCCCAATAAAAAAATAAATCATGGGAAAATGCCCACTTTTTACAAGAAGTGCCACCATTTTAGTTCTTTTATGAGTAAGATTTTCTTGTTTTTTTAATCGTTTTGAAAATTTATTTATAAGGAATGATACATGAATGACTGTAATAATTTTTTTTATGGCCCGACCACGTATGTGGATCGGACATATAGTTTTACCCTTGTCCGTCCGTCCGTACGTCCGTCCGTAACACTTTGGTTAAGTTCTTGGTTAAGGTCCATTACTCGGATACTAGATGTTGGGGGTGAATGATATTTCACCACCAGATGGGTCTTGGGTAGGGCTACACCACCCACTAGAAATTAGGTAACTGTGACCTATATTTTATGCATGAACGACTTCGGTTAAGTTCTTGGTTAAGGTCCATAACTTGGATACTAGATGTTGGGGGTCAATGATATTTCATTACTAGATGTGCCTTAGGTAAGGTGACACCACCCACTAGAAATAAGGTCACTGTGACCTATATTTTACGCATGAATGACTTTGGTTAAGTTCTTGGTTAAGGTCCATTACTGGGATACTAGATGTTGGGGGTCAATGATATTTCACTACTAGATGTGTCTTAGGTAAGGTGACACCACCCACTAGAAATTAGGTCACTGTGACCTATATTTCACACATGAATGACTTTGGTTAAGTTCTTGGTTAAGGTCCATATCTCAGATACTACATGTTGATGGTCAATGATATTTCACCACTAGATTTGTCTTGGGTAACATGACGCCACCCAATAAAAATTAGGTCACTGTGATCTATATTTTATGCATGAACGACTTCGGTTAAGTTCTTGGTTAAGGTCAATAACTTGGATACTAGATGTTGGGGGGTCAATGATATTTCACCTCTAGATGTGTCCAGGGATGTGTCTTGGGTAAGGTGACACCATCCACTAGGAATGAGGTCACTGTGACGTATATTTTACGCGTGAATGACTTTGGTTAAGGTCCATATCTTGAATACTACATGTTAGGGGTCAATAATATTTCACTACTCAATGAGTCTTGGTAACATGGCACCACCCACCAGAAATAAGGTCACAGCGACCTATATTTTACACATGAACACTTTTGATCAATTTCTTGGTAAAGGTCCATATCTCAGGTAATATACATTGAGGGTCAATGATATTTCAAGAACGGGAGGGCCATCCTGTGGCTCATAGACACATTTTCTAGTTTTATTCGGGGATACATGTACATGTATGGAAAAAAAGTTTTGCGCATTAAGTACATGTATAATCTCTGTCGCTGATTATACAACATGCAATCTTTTTTTTTTCCATACCCCAATGGAAAAAAAAAATTATGACAGTCATTCCTTAAAATAATTTGTGAAGCACATTTAAATGTACTAAAAGGTCCAAGGTCAAAGTGTAAGAACCATAGTTTTCTCCAGAATTGATGATTTTCAATGCTTCAGGAATTAATTTTGATAAAATATTCTTCCGTTATAAAATCGACCAAAAATGAGCATAGTATTACTACATGTACTAGTAATTTGTAAAAAAATCGGTTGGGGTTTTGGTAGCTACAATAATGTAGCTCCTTTGACATCTTTGATTAGGCAGCTACAATACGGTCCCATTTCTCGCAATGGAGCAAATAGAATTTCTTTCTCCAACTCAAACAAAGCTTCAAATTGGTTCAAAAATACCAATAACACTTTGAATAACATTTAGTTACTAAAAATTTTGGTCAAGAGTCTTAGATAAATGATAATTTGTTAGAAATCAAACATTTTCAAAATTCTGATCCTGAACTTCATTGAAAAGTTCAGGATCAAGATCCTTCAAAAATTGACATTTTTACTAAAATCTTTTAAACGCATTAAATGTCGGAAAATTTAAACTGAATTTGTCATTAAAATACTATAAGCGATATTTTAATACCAAATTTGACGTCTAATGAATTGAATAGCGCCCGGTGTGATTTCGCTTTTGGTGTTGCTCCGTTTCGAGTAATGGGACCGCATTGTAGCTCCGTCTAATCAAAGATGCCAAAGGAGCTACATTATTGTAGCTAGGGTTTTGGGTGTTGAGGGATGAGAATCTAGAATATTTATTTATTGGTCAAAAGAAAAAAAAGCATCTTTTAATTTAAAGTTAATATCTGGTCTGATTTTGAACATCAACTGTTGTTACCATATATAATATCAATGTAAAATCAACAATAAAATGCACATGAAAGTGCTGGAAAAGGTTTGTGAGAATACCTTGAGCTGCATGCGACCAAGGCAATAAATAGACTACAGATTGATATTGGGCCTTTGTGTTACGGCGGGTTCAACATTTTGCGATTGAATCCTGCTAACATAAAATTGACAAAGCTTCAACCATTTCTGTAATAATCATGATAATGATTATAAGCTGTCAACTTGATCATTTTTTTCTCACTGAAGAAAGAAAAGGTGTTTGTATAAATTTCTAATCACAGTAAAAAAAATTATGGTATTTGTTACAGAATAAGAATATAAATTCCAATCAAGGGCCCTAAAGTGGCAGACAAAGTCAAATACATTTTTGTACAGTGATTGTATGCATATGCACATTTTGTACATTTGTACATGTAATCATTTCAAAAAAAGATACAAATGTATTGATGTGTTTTCTGATTGTGTGTTGTAGGTCTTGCACTGTTAACCCTATCTCTTTTAATTTCAGTGTGTCAGCAGTGGTTAGTTCATGAAGATGGTGCATTGGCCTACGAACTGCAGAATAAAGAAAGTAAGTCACCTTTGATTTAAAAAATCCATAAACATGCATTTACTGTTATTTCATTTCTTCCTAGGGTATCAATTTTTGAGGTTTTCTTAGGTAGTTCTAAATACTAAAATTTTGTTCCCAACAAAAAGGTGATTTAGCATTACTGCAAATTTCAAACCATGAATTTAAAATCTCACGAGCTGGCATTTTTTTCAACAATAAAAAAACCGGGTTTTTATGAAATAATTGAATCCTTAGTAAATGCTACATGTATATACCAGGTATACAAAGACTGGTTTTATTTTCCAGTCGACTTTCACTATGGTTTGAACAGATATAACAGGCGGACCATCAGAGAAGATATCCCTGTAGCTAAAGTTGTACAGACAGACGAGGAAATCAGACAACAGGAGGAGAGATTCCAGGAATTAGAGGCTCTAAAGGCTCAGTAAGTTATACAGATTCCAGGAATTAGAGGCTCTAAAGGCTCAGTAAGTTATACAGATTCCAGGAATTAGAGGCTCTAAAGGCTCAGTAAGTTATACAGATTCCAGGAACTAGAGGCTCTAAAGGCTCAGTAAGCTTTTGTCTGTGATTGTTGTTAAAGCTTGTTCTTATATATTGTAATAAAGTTGGAATGCAGCTGGCGAGAACTTGAAAGAAAGTGAAGGACAGTGCTGGATGTAGTTATGATACACAGGCAAAATGTGGACTGTGTTTAACGTGCGTGTGGCGTACGTTAAATGCATGTCATCTGACGCATATTAAATTGGTGTTTCTAACCGCATACGTTTGACGCACGCTAAAAATTTATCTTGGCAATATTTTTATTTCATAATGAAATTTCGTCATAGAATGCCTCTTTTCATACCTTGTTCGTAACACACAAATTTTTGACAAATTTAACAGTCAGCCACAAATGATTGAATAAGGACTGTTCCATTAAAATTTACACGGGAAGGGAGGGACACACTTTCTTAAAGACCCCAAACAATATAAAAAAAATCATTTCACACACACAAAAATTTTCGTAACAGTTTCTCAGCAACTACTAATCACAGCCACTTGATATTTGGTATACAGCATCAAGGTGGTGTCCCATTATGTGGGATTCAATTTTAGGTCTGTGCTATCCTACAACCTTCCTGTTTAACAGAATCCTGCCATTTTTGACTCTGACAGATTTTCATTGTTTTCTTGGTTGGCAGTCAAACAGGAAAATAAGAACCTTATATATGGTAATGAATATATGATGGTTATGTTTTAAATTGAAACCTAAAAGAAACATTTGCAAACCAGGAATTAAAAAAATCTAGCAAAATGTCTTTCTTGGTTGAATCCATGGAATTTGATACCCATGAAAATAACTGAATCAACTTAAAATAAGTAGAACTGTAAACTACCAGCTTGTGTCTTTCAGAGCTGAGGAGGATGAGGAGGTTGCCAGGAGGGTCACGGAGGAGATGATGAACGAGGAAGAGGTTCAGAGGAGACTGAGAGAGATTAAAGATGAGGTTTGTTTATCAATGGGAGTGAAATGTTTGAAATGAGGCAATGTTGTAAAGCAATAATTATTACAAAAGCAAAACTATCTTACAACAACATGGTCAAGTAACTTAAACTGATTTGGGATAAACAGATGAACAGTCAATTAAATGACACTTTAGTAGATAGGCATAAAATATTCTACAGTCTCGCACTTAAGGATCACATATTTGTCTCGCCTGCAACGAAAAGTCGCGGAAGGCGAGACATACATGTAGGTATTACTTTCCGGCGGCGGCGGCGTCATAAACTTTTTTGTAAGACTTTTGTGGACAATGAATTGCTTGAAAAGTATAATAGCTAGGCATCTGATATTTGGTATACAGACAGTTCTGGTTATGGTCTAGGCAATTGTCACCATGCCGTGTGACCCTGACCCCATTTTCGAGCTCCAGTGACTCTGTGAACTTAGGTCTTTTTTAAGGCCGTAAACTTTTTTGTAAGACTTGTGGACGATGAATTGCTGGAAAAGTATAATAGCTAGGCATCTGATATTTGGTATACAGACAGTTCAAGTTATGGTCTACGCAACTGTCACAATGTAGTGTGACCCTGACCCCATTTTCACGCTCCAGTGACTCTGTGAACTTAGGTCTTTTTTCAGGCTGTAAACTTTTTTGTAAGACTTTTGTGGACGATGAATTGCTGGAAAAGTATAATAGCTTTGGTATACAGACAGTTCAGGTTATGGTCTACGCAACTGTCACCATGCTGTGTGACCCTGACCCCATTCTCACGCTCCAGTGACTCTGTGAACTTAGGTCTTTTTTCAGGCTGTAAATTTTTTTGTAAGACTTTTGTGGACAATGAATTGCTGGAAAAGGATAATAGCTAGGCATCTGATATTTGGTATACAGACAGTTCAGGTTATGGTCTACGCAGCTGTCACCATGCCGTGTGACCCTGACTCCATTTTCACGCTCCAGTGACTCTGTGAACTTAAGTCTTTTTCAGGTAGAAAACTTTTTTGTAAGACTTTTGTGGACAATGAATTCTGGAAAACATGGAAAAGTATAATAGCTAGGCATCTGATATTGGGTATACAGACAGTTGAGGTAATGGTTAACGTAACAGTCTCCATGCCATGTGACCATGACCCCATTTTTAGGGTCCAGTGACTCTGTGAACTTAGGTCTTTTTTTCAGGCAGAAAACTTTTTGCAATACTTGTGTGGACAATAAATTGCTTGAAAAGTATAATAGCTAGGCATCTGATACTGGTTATACAGACACAATTTGTGTTTATATCAAGAAATGAAGGCTTAGGTGGTTGATTTTAGTGATGGTGCCGGCAGGCGAGACATACTTTAGTGCCGTGTGGAGGTCGTAGAAAGCTTCCCCGTGCTTCAGTTGTATGCTCTTATATATTTTCGAGTACTGGAATATGTGTTGGAAAGACACATTTTACATATTTCCAAAATTTGACAACGTTTGACTATTTCTTTAAAATTTGATAAAATCTCATTGGTCATTGTTGTAATATTTTTTGGCTTCTGTTTTGTTTAATCGAATCTAATATTATACCGGTTTTCCAAGTTTTTCTACTCCTATCGTGTCTGATGAAGGTTAATCCAGAAAAGCGCTTCACACGCAGTGAAATTTTGCTTTGTACATTTATCAAAATCAAACCAAAATGTGGATCGTGTCTTTCTGGCACATATTCCATATTCTTTCGTTTTTAATTTTAGTGGCCACACTTGTTTTAAAGAATACATGCATATTGATATTATCAAATGCCTAAACTAATGGCCATATTTACTTAGAAATCTACCATTAAGGGGAAAATAAAGATAATGCAGCCACTAATATTGTCTCAACAGAAGTTCCCTCCAATATGCTCTACTCACATTACAATAGGTTTTAACAGACCTGGGGTCAATTACATACAAATGTAATTAATTACAATTCAATTACATGTAATTTATTCTAAGCTAAATTACACATTACATTACCAAAAATTTGAAAAGTAATTAATTACATTACAATTACTTTGGCAATGTAATTAATTACTTTTGAATTACTTTTATGGGAAATATTAAAACAAATTATGCAATAAGTATTTTTATTCAATATTTAAATGATTTTTCATCGTATGAAATTTCATGAAGCTTAAAATTTCAATATTACTCTATTTTAATTATTTAACCTGACTGGTTACAGGCAACCATTTCGTACATCTTTATTCATAACTAACCCCTAAATAAAATTAAAAATTAGAAACCATCTAGCAAGGTTTTAAAATATGCATGTCATACCCAAGTACATGCATAAAATGGCAACTTAAACATAGCTTACAATTTCCTTCCAGGGCCAACAAGTAACATTTTATTTGTTGCTCTATTTTATTAATATTCAGCCATTTAATTTTCAAATTTTCTAATTGTGATAAATTCTAAATTATTACAGTACGTATTAAGCTTCAAACACTCTACTTCTTCATGACACAAATTAAGACAAAACAACCCAAAAAGTTTTTCTTTTTGGAAGCCATATTTCAAAAAGATATTTGACATTCACCAGACAAAAGAAATCAGTTGTTGTTATTGCTGATTAAAGATTAATGTCTTATGATCAAAATTAGCACACAGGGCTTGGGATTATGTTGTTTTAGTGGTTAAATGGCTTTGGTGTTATTTAGATAACTGTTTGTTTAAATGAAAAATATTTTTTCACTTAAAAAAATCATTCCTATATCATTTCTTTCACAGAATAAACAAATAATTTAGGTTTATTACCCAAAAGGTCAAATGCATGTGAATATTTTGTATTTTAAAAGGATGACCAATGATAAAAAATATCATGTTTCTATAATCATGATACTTCTTTTTGATCTAGTGACAAAATTCGAATATATGATATGTAATTGAAATGTAATTTGGCATTACAGGCAAAATATGCAAAGTAATGCATTACTTTCAATTACAAGTATAAATTCAGATTTGCCTAAATTACACATTAAATTCAATTACATGGAAAACATGTAATTAATTACGGCTAATTACAATTACATTTTTAATTACCCCAGGTCTGGGTTTTAAACAAAAAGACCATGAAGTCACTATTAAAGAAACCTAAAGTTAAAATTGATGAAATTATGAAATCTATACTATGATGACTTTAATGTTTTTATGCCCATTTCCTACAAAGTGACCAAATACAATACAAGTTAATAAATAATAAACATTTCTTATAGCTGATAAAAATCTTCTTCAATTATGATTGTTATGTTTTTATCATTTAACATGAGGCAATTTGTAATAAGTCTAACTGTCTTTTACTTTTATAGGAAATAGCCAGGACTGTTCAAGAGAAAGAAAAGAAAAAATATGAGAAATACATTGAAAAGAAAAGAATCAGAGAGTTAAAAAAGGAGCGTGAGATCTTAGAACGGCAGTTACAACAACACACTGAGGATGCTCGGCTCGTGCTGCGATCTAGTCAGGACACAGGAACTTCTGATGAAGGTTGCTATAAATAGATTTGTCCTACCATGATAAAAATAGATTTGTCCAACTGTGATATAAATAGACTTGTCTTACTGTGATATTAATAGATTTGTTGCCATGATATAAATAGATTTGTCAAACTGATAAAAACTTAAATTAGTCCAATGAGATTCAGACAATAGCATTTACTTTAGTTTTGTGGGGATGCAGGGAGGTGCTACTATAAAGACATTTGAATGTCAAAAGTCTGAAATGCCAAAGACATAGGGTAGTAAACACAAATAAGAACAGCATGGCACCAGACCACATAAATACATACCTAAACAATTTGATAGCTATCAACAATTCAACCTCATGTTGTCCTGAGAGTGAACTCAGGTGCTACAACTAATTCAAAATTGAACTCTTATTAGTGCTAAAACATGGTTAATTGTACTAAGGCTGGGCTAGGACAGAGATAGTTGGACTCAGTCTGTGCCAGCACTTGGTTAGTTGGGTCATTTACACAAAAACTTTCATTAATACATGTATTTCACATAAAATCATACATAATGCACTTTATTGATCCACGAAAATAGAAATATAGATACATGTTTATACCAATATTAATGATTAATTTCGATATTTTTAAGGTCTGTTTTTAATGTTAATGACTATTTGTTAACCTAGGTGATGTACAGAACTCTTTAAGTGATAATGCAGTTTCTGTTAATGTATAGAGCGTTATTCTAGCAAGTTACAAATTTCGCGATTTGTATCCAAAAATGGGATGTTGAATTTTAGCGGTCTTATTTTTTCGCGTTTTCAGAATCTACGGTGTGTAAATAGATATGAACTAAAATTTAGCCATCTCTAATTTTAACGATTCCTCATACCTCGCGAATAAAGCAAAAGTTAGTACCTCACGAAAATTTCCCGCTATAAGATAATATCATATGACTATTTATCAACTGTTTATGAATAATGGTTTGACTTTTTGTAGACATTGGAGATGTACAGAATTCTATGAGCGATATGGCAGTAACTGGTCGCCAGAGCAGGTCAGATTCTGCACGTAACGGCTACACTAGATACATGTACAGGTAGTAGTCACCTTACTAACACACTAACAAACCAAGGCTATTCCTGATAACGGTGTATAGGGCGTTAGGATGCGTATTAGACACAACAACCCATTCAATTTTATTGGCAGGATTTCACGAAATTGGGGGAATTTTTGTAGCAGTTTTGTAAGCAACTACATATCACAGCCACTTGATATCTTGTATACAGCATCAGGGTCAGGTCCCAAAACGTGTGATTCAATTTCAGGTCTATCACTCACCTACTTCCTGTTTAACAAAATCTGTCCATTTTGCACTTTGACAGATTTTAGTTGAATATTTTACAGATTAGTGTGCATTGTTTTCTAAAACATACTGTTACCCATAGAAAATTCCCATATAACATTGTTTAAGCAGTGGCTTAACTTTTGTGGATGGGATTGCAGAAAAAATATACAATAAAAAATCCTTCTAAAATATCTATATAATGAAAACTAGGGTCTAAAGAAAACCAGGAAACACTTACTAGACTGTTAAGAAAATCATCAACAAAATATGAGAATTAAAGAAACAGTTTGGTGATAAGTGGTAACACTGGGTGAATCCTTCCAGATTCCATAGAGGAATTTTCAAGCACTCTGAAAATTACCCACTTTGCTGTTATAAAAGTTCCATACAACCCTGACATACAATTGTTCTCTAAATGGCTCTAACCATAAAAATAATGCTTGTTGTTCTTTTTGACCCCCATTGTCAATAGATAATTTCCGGTTAAGCTTTTTTTTTAGATTCTGAATATCAGTTCTCTTTGCTTCGTAAACATACCCTAAAGTAGGAAATTTTTGCAAGGTCCTAATTTACCCTTTATTCGTGAGGTCCAAGGAATTGCAAAAATTAAAGATTGCTGAATTTGATATTCTATATATGTTACATACTCTAGATTCTGTAAATGCGAAAAATTAAGACCACTTTTAAAGTGCAGTTCTCTGTAAGAATCAGGCAAAACCAAAAATGTTTGAATCATGATTTTAAAACCACACGGTTTTGACAATGCATTGTCATTCAAAATAGCCTTCTAATGAAGAAACAATCATTAGTTTTCATTTCCAGTGTCAGAAGATGGAGAACAATTTCTGTTACAATGATAGGATTTAGTATGACTTGACACAAGTTATCTCCCTTACATCCTAATTTTATATGCATTTCAACCAATATATATTGCAAATTCTTGACACTTATGAGTAGTGCCAATGCATTTTTTGTTACTTTTAAAGCATTTTGAACAGTATTATGATTTCAAACATATGTGTGTTTTTAGATCATGATTCACCCATTGCCTGATTTTCAAAGAGAATAGCACTTAAATTAAGCAACCCCCTTTTGGATACTTATCACGAAATTTGCAACTCGCTAAAATTACCCGCTATACAGTATTCTTGACAAGTATTTGCACTGTGTGCATTCTTTAAGAGTGGAATAAAAAAGCTGAATTTTTTTTATTATAAAAAATGCGAAAAGAAATGTTTAATCATATTATATTTAATAACCTCATTCTGCTTAGACATAATATTATGTTGTAACTGTTTCCAGAGATGTCTAATAGGTTTTAGATATTACAATAAAAAATGTATTTGATATGCGCCCATATGTCCCTGAAAGATAGGTTTTGAAAAGATTGAAAAAAACTATACATGTAGTTAGGGCCGTGCATCAGAGATGCAGACGCCCTTAAGTTTTCACTTTGTCCTTCTGTCTGTCTGTCCATCTGTCCTTCAACAATACTTGTGAACGCTAAAACTCAAAAACTATTAGCAACATAGTTCTGAAATTTTGTACAGCTACTCAGTAGCATGTCAATATGTGAAATATTTTTGGAAAAAAAACTTCATTTTTTATCAAAAATTACAGATTTTGAGAATTAGACTTTGTGAACACTAAAAAGCTATTTTAAACAATACAGTTTTGAAACTTTGTACAGCTGCTTTTAAAGTAGCATGTCATGATTTGCATATTAAAATTTTGTGCAAATCTGTTTAATGTTTTTTGAAAAAAACTTCATTTTTAGCTCACCTGGACCGAAGGTCCATGTGAGCTATTACCATCACTTGGCGTCCGTCGTCGTCGTCGTCGTCTGTCGTCGTCTGTCGTCGTCGTCTGTTAACAATTTTTCAAAAATCTTCTCCTCTGAAACTACCAAACAGAATTTAATGAAACTTGGTATGAATGATCCTTAGGGTGTCCTGCACCAAACTTGTGTTTTGATTTTTGATCCGTTAAAAAACATGGCCGCCGTTACTAAAAATAGACTAGGGGGGTCAGACTACTGTTTTTGGCTTATAAATCAAAAAGTATAAGAGATAGAGGAAATCTGAGGCCACGCTACTGATTCAGCATCAAAAGCTCTACAAAAGTCTCCATTTGGTCAAAGTCGTCAGATGACCCCTTATAGGGGTTACGGCCCCTTGAAGGTGAAAAATATCATTTTTTCATGTTTTTGGCCTACAGAATGAAAACTATTGCTGATAGAGATTAGCTGTTGCTTGCTTAAATGTTCAGCTCATTTAACTCTACAAAATTCTCCATAGGGTCGAAGTTGTCAGATGACCCCTTATAGGGGTTACGGCCCCTTAAAGGTGAAAAATAGCCATTTTTCATGTTTTTGGCCTACAGAATGAAAACTATTGCAGATAGAGATTAGCTGTTGCTTGCTTAGATGTTCAGCTCATTTAGTTCTACAAAATTTTCCATAGGGTCGAAGTTGTCAGATGATCCCTTATAGGGGTTACGGCCCCTGAAAAATAGCGATTTTTCATGTTTTTGGCCTACAGAATGAAAACTATTGCAGATAGAGATTAGCTGTTGCTTGCTTAGATGTTCAGCTCATTTAGCTCTACAAAATTTTCCATAGGGTCGAAGTTGTCAGATGATCCCTTATAGGGGTTACGGCCCCTGAAAAATAGCGATTTTTCATGTTTTTGGCCTACAGAATGAAAACTATTGCAGATAGAGATTAGCTGTTGCTTGCTTAAATGTTCAGCTCATTTAGCTTTACAAAATTCTCCATAGGGTCGAAGTTGTCAGATGACCCCTTATAGGGATTACGGCCCCTGAAAAATAGCGATTTTTCATGTTTTTGTCTTATAAAATGAAAACTATTGCAGATAGAGATTAGCTGTTGCTTGCTTAAATGTTCAGCTCATTTAGCTCTACAAAATTGTCCATAGGGTTGAAGTTGTCAGATGACCCCTTATAGGGGTTACGGCCCCTGAAAAATAGCGATTTTTCATGTTTTTAGCCTACAGAATGAAAACTATTGCAGATAGAGATTAGCTGTTGCTTGCTTAAATGTTCAGCTCATTTAGCTCTACAAAATTCTCCATAGGGTAGAAGTTGTCAGATGACCCCTTACAGGGGTTACGGCCTTTGAAAAAAGCGATTTTTCATGTTTTTGGCCTACAGAATGAAAACTATTGCAGATAGAGATTAGCTGTTGCTTGCTTAAATGTTCAACTCATTTAACTCTACAAAAGTCTCCATAGGGTCGAAGTTGTCAGTAACTCCTTATAGGGGTTATGGCCCCTTATAGGTGAAAAATGGTGTTTTTGGCCTATAGAATGAAAACTATTGCAGGTAGAGAAAAGCTGTTGCTTGCTTAAATGTTCAGCTCATTTAGCTCTACAAAAGTATAGGGTCAACATCAAGACCAGGTGAGCGATTCAGGCTCCTGGGAGCCTCTTGTTGATGGAAATTAACAGATTTTGAGAATTGGAATGTTTGAACAATAAAACTCAAATGCTATTTACAATACAGCTCTGAAGCTTCATTATATTCCATGGAACATGCCTTAGTGGTTATAATTAAATTTCGTATGATTTTGAAAACACTTAGATTTTTTGCAGCAGGGCCCTTTGAACCCCCTTTCTGACTGTCAGTATTCTAGTTTTAACAAAAACCTTCAGAAAAGCAAAAATGTTATGAAGAAGATTCATTGAAATCTTGAAATAAGATAGAGTTTATATAATACTTACAAATCAGATCATATAATACCATAATGAAGTCATTAGAATTCTCAAGCATTCAGTCTTTCTTACTGAAAATTATTACAGAATCATGCAGAATTTCCATATTTCAACTTAACCCCCTAGTTTTGATTCCCCAATGGGTATTATTTACTGGAAATTCTTTCCCAAATGGCCTAAAATTGAATGATAGTTGTCAAACATATTACTAACATCATTAATTTGCACCCTGCACTTTATCTTTATAGCTTATTGTAGATTGTAGTATCTCTTAATGTTTACAGGAGTCAGTTTCTGTTCCATACTATAAATGTAGTAATTTTGTGTGGTGTACTAATTTATGCTATATTCCCTGTCAATGAAAATTCATGAATATGCAATTATTATTTGTAAATCAAAGTATGATAATTGAAACCTGTGAAATTTAATACTAACAGCATAGACATTTTGATGAAAAAGCGCAAAAATTAGTGACTGAAAATTAAAACAATTATTGTAAGTTTAATAACTGAATTCAAATGCATGTAAAACTGTAATTGTTGCAGCAGTCAAGGCTACTCCTAAAGTATACATAGGAGGTTGTATTATGGCTCAACTTTTTCAAACATGTACATGTTATAGCATGTCAAAAAATATAAAATCTATCAGTATTGTTTTAAGAAAGCTTTCAGTTTAGGGTCAATGGTAAAAAATTGCGTAGCAGTCTTCTGAGCAATTGCTTATCACAGGCATTTGATATTTAGTATTCTGCATCAGAATTGTGTTCCATATGGTTTGCTTCGATTTCAGGTCTGTTGGTTACCTACTTCTGTAATTTTGTGTGGTGTACTAATTTTTGAGACATAATACATTTCCCTGTCAATGAAAATTCATGAATATGCAATTATTATTTGTAAATCAAAGAAAGTATGATAATTGAAAACTGTGAAATTTAATACTAGCAGCATAGACATTTTGATTAAATGCGCAAAATCATGTTAAACAAAGTCTTTGTCACATTTTTTCTGTAATCATGATATAATGTTACGTTTTACATTACAGAGTGACTCCATCAGGTAGAATTGAAGATGAGGGTGATTTTACGGATTTTTTCGCTGTACCTGACGATATCCCAGAGGAGCAAAGGGCCAGACTGCAGGCCTTACAAGATGAGGTTTGTATTAAAACAACTATACAAAAAAGACGAAATTTGGAACCTACAACATAGTTATAGAGACAATAATTTTGCTATGCCTGACACATGTTTCATGGATTCTAGGCTCATCAGAGGCACTCCTCCCAAAAGGTTGAAAATGCCAAATACCACATGAATATGAAGAGCATAGAACCAAAAAATCATGCCAAACTGGTTTTTAAACTATGATTAAGATTAACCTGCACCTGGAATAAAAATGAAATTTTAGTTCATTGTTTTATTGTGCATGTGAGTTAAGAATAGACATTAAAGAAACAATTCATTCAGTACTGTTAAGCAGGTTATTTGTGGTGGTTTGATTTTGGCATGCACAAACCATGAATATAAAACCTGTGAATGTTTTTATCCCCATCTACAAAAGGAGGGGGCATACAGTGTTTGGTATAATTAATTTAAGAAAGGATATGGAGTAAATGAACATGAGACCACAACACATATGTTAACTCCAACTGCAATTAATTTTTATGAGCTGTATGGCCATTTCGGAAAATTATTCCTCATCAGCAGCACTAGAACCCAAACAAAGGAAATCCACAATTTAAAAGATGCAAAAGATGTTCAACATGCATTAAGCCAAACGAAATCCAAATATATAGCTAAGGGCAAAACTATGATGGATGGAGTTTAACTTTAGGTTTAAGAATTTACATAAATTTATATAGTGGTTAAAAACAAAGTGTACACATACGAAGTAATCTCATGTACAAGTACACCATATCTAAAAAATAAAGAGCATACATCTTAAACACGGGGAATTGTTCTACTATTAAACTCCACAGAGCATAAAAGATAAACTCTGGTAATAATAGTGTTTGGGTTGGTTTATCTGTCTGTCCATCTGTCTGTCCAAAATGTTGCAAGATGGAGCATTATGTCTTTTGAACATATTCTTGTTTTAATTCATTTTGACAACAACAAAAAACCGCAATATACTTTTTGATGGAAATTAGATTATTTCGTGAAATAACCCCCTATGAAGAAATCATGTGTTAATTATGAAATGATTGTTACTGTTGTCCTTAAGATCTCTTAAATTTATTTATGTTTTAGGAATTGGCAAGATTACTTCAAGAACAGGAACACAAGGTAATAATACATGTATTAATTTTATTTGTTAAGGCCAATCTAAATGAATATCTCATCCCCCCTATCCTGATTTTGTCAGCAAACTCAAGAAATGTATTCTAAATTTGGGGCAAATTATTTTCATTTTTTTGTTCAATTTCCCTTTAATGGCAGAATATTGTATCAAAGTAGATATGAAATAGAAAATTAAAACTTTTACTACCCACCCAATATTTTCAAGGAGTTCGGATGAGACTGTAGGAATTAAAAAGAAATATTGTATAGCAATATTTTTTTCCAATAGAAAGAATTAGCTTTAGTGACTGTCACTAGTGCGAGATGACTTCAAAATTTGTAAAATCACCAATGATAAATCCCACTCTTAAGCAAAGTGTTGACATCTGCTATGCAATAAAAGGGTTATTCCATGCAAATTGCGGAATATTCATGCAATAACACTTCAGAATTCTTATTAATCTTTTGAATGTTGACATTTTAAAGAATATATATGATAGATTCATAAATTTATCTTTTTCCATTTCTACAAAAAATTATAACATATAAAAGAAATAAAAAAAATGGAACCGTCCTGACTGGACAAAGACATGTCTGAAAGTATTGAGTTTTGAACCTGGTAAAAATATAAATAATTTAACCAAAACACAGTGAATCGGTTATGATAAACTGAAGAAAATATGCTGTATTTTAGTCCTTTATTGAACAATCAGACTTTTGTTAGCCTCTTCCACTATTTAGATTTTAAACTGGAAAACCAGTCATGGCAAGTTTTTGGCCATACATGTATTTCATGGAATAAAAAATCTGCGTTATAAAATGGTGAGTATCTGGAGTCAGGAGGCCAGTTTTCTCAGCAACTTCTTATCACAATTTTTTTATATTTCGTATGCAGAATCAGCATGTGGTCCCATACTATGGGCTTCGATTTTAAATTTGTCACTCATTATACGTCCTGTTTAACCAAATCAGCCATTTTTGACTTTTTGACTTTGATGATTTTGCTTTTTAATTTCATCGACAGAGAACGAAGGCAGAAGTTGATCGTGTAAAATTACGTGAAATTGAAGAACAGGATCAACGACTGGCCCAGATTATACAGGAGCAGGAAAAGCTCAGAGCAAAAAGGTCAAAGGACAAGCAGAAACAGAAGGAAGAGGTCAAGAGACAACAGCAGGTTATGTGTTGTGATTAATTGATTTTTGTCAAAGGGATATTTAGTTTAAACATCACTTTTTGGCCGGAATTCACAGAGTGAAAAAAATACGGGTCATAAAATGGTGAATGTTGGGTAGGCAGGCAGCACTTGGGCGGGAAAGAAATTTTCATAACAGTTTTATCAGCAACCACTTATCACAGCCACTTGATATTTAGTATACAATATCAGGGTGAGGTCCCATAATGTGGGATTTGATTTCAGGGCTACATCGCTCACCTACTTCCTGAATAAACAAAATTTGGTCATTTTTGACTTTGACAGATTTTTATGTTTTTTCCTCGTACATTTATTTGTTTTATTTATGGTTTGTTTTTATCAATCATTTATTTTGTTTTTAGTTTAAGCATATATGTTGATCCTGGTATTTTTATGTTTCTTCAAATTTCCATCTAGTTTGCCAGTTTGGCTGTAGCAACTCCCATTAACCAAATTTTAATGGTCAAAGGGGAATAACTTCAAAAAAAGGTAGTGGCATGGTACCAAAATTGAAAAAAAGGGATGAAAAAATGTTGTTGTCTGTATGGAGAAAGTGAAATATCAAGCATGTCAAAGATGACTTTGTAGAGTTGGTTAAGAGAATGCTTTTTCTTAACCTGGCAGGGTAATAAGCCCTTAACAAAAAAAAAAAAAGCCTATTTTTCATTTACTGCAAAGCAACCTTTTTCTTATTCTCACAAAAGACAAATCTTGCAAATTGGAAACATGTCACTATATATGAAAATAGGGAATATTTACAGGAAGGGCTGTTCCAGTATTGGGTTAGGGGGTCGGGAGGAACTTCTATTACATATATGGTGGATGGTGGGTGTTTTAGAAATATTTTGTGAAGACACAATGATAAGAATTAATTATTTTTTGATGGGTGGTGGGGTAAAGAAAAAAGTGCCTCCCCACTCCACACATTTAAGTCTGGAACAGCCCTAAAATATATCAAAATTTATTCCATGCAATAAATTTTGCTATCCCTTGAACAGGCCTTTTCCATGTTTCATCTATTCAAGAAGACACAAAAGTTTTTCTATGTCAAACACTATATGAATATGAAGAGCATAGAACAATAGAACCAAAATATTCTGAACTGAAAACTAAATTTGGTGTAAGATCAACTTATACCTGGGGTAGCAAGAGCCAAAGGGTTATGACAATTTTGAAATTAACATGGATAATTCCATAGCTTTGTTGTGTACTTCATGATCATGATATTGGGTTATTTTGGCCAACGAAAATTTTGGTGTTTTTTACCTTATTTTTGTAGGTTTTATTTTGGTGTTTTTTTTTCTAATTTTTACCATTTAATAAACACGATTAAAAAGATGGCGAATTTTATTATGGCTATTTTTGTTGCATGCTAAAATAGCCGAAATAACCATCACGCCAAAATAACCTGAAATAATTAGGTATTCTATTTGATTACAGATGCAACAGATGACGAACCCTGCCACAAGACCGCTACCTGATTTACCTGGAAAAAGATCTGATCCCCCCGTAAACAAGTCACATGACCATCACAGATTACGGAGGGAAAGCTTCTTGCAGTCTATAGATAACTGGTCTTCCCAACAACCACAAAGTCCACAATCAGAGCAGAGCACAACATCGTCCCGTAATTCTCAGAGAGTACCATCCCGGCAGCAGTCTCGGGATCCATCCAGCAGACCAAGGCTTCCCACACCTGAGGAGGTTCCTCCCCAACAGTCCATGAGGAGCGTGGAACAGTGGGTCATAAACTCTGCTCGGGAAACCCACCAGCAGCACCAGCAGAATGGGAGACGGAGGATGAACTCTGACGAGATGATCCCCTCCCCTTCCCCCCCAGGGAGTTACCATAGCGAGGATGAATTGCCCTACAGGTAGTTTACTAAAGAGGTTATTACACACAACACGGAGTGTATTTAAGATAGGACTGTCTTATTTTTCAGCCTTTGAAGAAATAGCCTCAATCAAGGTGCACACTTGATAACCTGTGTAGCGAGTTATGTGCTCCACATGATTTGAGGTTATCACTTCATAGACTGAATAGATATAAAGAACTTACCACAATCACATGCATAGTAGGTAAAGGAGTATGTTCACAAAGGCCTATATTAAAATGGCCCTGTAATTTGGCTGATTTTTAATTTTCAAGAAACCTTAATGAATGCTTTGAAAATAGCTCACAAAATACATATATTTTACAATTATAATTGTTTCCTGGTGATAGAATTGTGCTGTTTCCTTCGAAGGCCCCCTAAATATGTGAAAAATCAGGAAAATCTTCATTTTTGTCGATTTTTTACCCCTTTTCACCACTATTGTGCCAAAATCAAAAGTGGCCGCATGCTCTGACCAACATAGATTTTTGTTTATTAATTTATTACTTAAAAGTGAATATTTTAACCAAAAAATAATTTTGGTCAGAATATGCGGCCAACATTATATTCATCATTTTTTAACAAAAAAGAGGCTAATATTCTTTCATATTTAATAAATATGTCAAAAACAGCGATTTTTATACACTTAACATATCAAAATAAAAAAATCCTGAAAAATTGTCGCTACTTATACATTTTTCAGTTTTCAACCTTAAATTTCATCCCCACAAAAATAAATGATTATAGAGTATTTTTTGTTTTAACATTGTAGCAAAACAAATGGAAATTAAAAAGCAATGTTTTATGTCCGTTCCACTGATTTCGCACATATATAAATTTATTTTAAGCATCATTGGAAATCAACAGTTGAGGTATCACATGATTTATACAATTAACTTCCTGTACAATAGAAACTTACTGTATACAAAAACTGTGATTCATTTACTTTCATAGGTACCAATTTTCGTGGTTTGATGAAAAAGAATCAGTTCGTGGATTCTTTAGTTTGTGGTTCTGATCTCCCCAGTGGACTGATCAATGTTAAACTTTCTTTTTGTGGGGAATCAAATTCCGTGGGTCAAGGCAAACAACGAAAACCATGTAAATTGATTACCCACGAATAATATTGTAACCACAGTATATATTGTCTCGCCTGCGACGAATAGTCGCGGAAGGCGAGACATAGGTATTACTTTCCGGCGACGGCGGCGGCAACGGCGGCGGCGGCGACGGCGGCGGCGTAAACTTTTTTGTAAGACTTTTGTGGACAATGAATTGCTTGAAAAGTATAATAGCTAGGCATCTGATATTTGGTATACAGATAGTTCAGGTTATGGTCTACGCAACTGTCACCATGCCGTTTGACCCTGACCCCATTTTCACGCTCCAGTGACTCTGTGAACTTAGGTCTTTTTTCAGGCCGTAAACTTTTTTGTAAGACTTTTGTGGACGATGAATTGCTTGAAAAGTATAATAGCTAGGCATCTGATATTTGGTATACAGACAGTTCAGGTTATGGTCTACGCAACTGTCACCATGCCATGTGACCCTGACCTCATTTCACGCTCCAGTGACTCTGTGAACTTAGGTATTTTTCAGGCCGAAAAACTTTTTTGTAAGACTTTTATGGACGATGAATTGCTGGAAAGTTATGGTAGCTAGGCATCTGATATTGGGTAAACAGACAGTTGCGGTTATGAACAACGCAACTGTCACCATGCCGTGTGACCATGACCCCACTTTTACGCTCCAGTGACTCTGTGAACTTGGGTCTTTTTTTCAGACAGAAAACTTTTTGTAATACTTGTGTGGACAATGGATTGCTTGAATAGTATAATAATTAGGCATCTGTTATAAGGTATACTGACACTTTTTGTGTTTATATCAAGAAATGAAAGCTTAGGTAGTTGATTTTAGCGATGGTGCCGGCAGGCGAGACATACTTTTAGTGGCCACACTTGTTTTTTATATTGATTATGTTAAATGTTTACTCAAGCTTAAGTGCTAATTATAACAACTTAGATATCACTAACTTGTTTAACTTATTTTTGCATATCCCCATCTTTTAAATGATTTTGCTAATTTAGCCTGAAATAATCAAAGCTGTATTTATAACCTTATTATATAAAGCCATTGTGAAGTTTCCATGAGTTTTATTACAAAAATTTAATTAATAAAATTATTCACCTTTTTCGTAACTTGATGAATTCTTATTAAAGAAAGTTATACTATTTTAAAACTGAGAAAGTATTATTTTCGTAGGATTCCAATTTTCATGGTATTTTAAGGATGAGCCATGCCACCAAATTAGATTTTCAGCCAATAAAATTTGTAATGATGACTTAGTGACTACAATGACTCTGTTAAATTCACAAAGCCACAAAGTAATAAAATAGTACCAAATGGGCATTCAAGTTAAAGGTCCAAAAGGGCAAAGAGAAATCAGCATGAACAAGAACAGCAGGAGGAAACAGACAACACGATGACACAAAACCAACTGAATAGCAATCAACAATGCAAACTCAAGTAGTAACAAGAGTGAACTCAGATGCTCAAGAAACGCAAGCAAGTCCTACTTGCAAGCACACCTGTCATGGTGCTAATGGTCAATTAAGCGTGTCAAATCCCGTAAAGTAGGACAAAACGAAATCCTATGACAAACCAACATCTCCAATCATTCAAATATGGATTTTTTTTCACTTAAATAAATTCCTACAAATTAAAATACCTTAAGAATTGTTTCTATCTCTTGTAGAGCCCCTCCTCCTGTTCTATCCTCCAAGTCTCGAGTTCAACAGAATGGGGCCCACCCAGAGGAGCCATGCTACGCTGTCAGTAACCCAATAGCGTTTAACATTGCCACTGCAATAGATCCAACGTACAGACGACAGCATGGACATCAGCCCCGTCATGACAACACGGATATTAAAATGCCCGTTTTGTCATCATCTATGCCAATTCCTGAAGGTAAGATAGCCTACAATTCTGAGGTGTGTGTATGTGTGTCTATGTGTGTAGTTTAATGGGTCCTATTACTTATAGTCCAAGGGAGTTAACATAAATATCAATGATATCTGCTCTCTGTCACTCTTTTTTTAAAAACTGACTTTGAGACCCCTTCACTAAATTATTTCAATTTTTGTGTTGTTAACTTTTTTTTGCACAATATGTTGCACTGTGATTTAAAGAAATAATGATTTTGGCCTTTGTTCTAGATTCAAATTATAACAAAATAACCAATACAATGATTAATTTTTGTCTGTAGTTATGTCCCTTTATTAACATGAGGGCATGGGAACATAGCTTTATGATTTAATTTCTATATTTAACACTGTCATTTTTCCATCCATTCATCTCTCATTTCATTTCTTGCATTATCTTTCATGATATACTATGAATTCATTTATTTTCATGGGTATCAATTTTATTGGATTGCTAAAAAAAGGTGCAAGTTCTTGCATTCTTACATTCATTGTTCTGAAGTTAAAAGCAATGTTAAATTTTGTTTTGGTGGAGAACCAAATTTTGTTGATCAGCACCACCCAGGAAAACCAAAACAAAAACAACAAAAAAAATATCAAAAAAATGATATCCCACAAAAAATAATGAAACCACAGTGGTCAGTTTATATTCAGCATGCTTAAGTGAATAAGGACTGATTAGAAATTCTTATTCTTCATTGCTGTAAACCCGGGTCTAAGTATGATTAACATAACAAGGAAACACTCTTCAGTAATAGATTTTAACTAACTACAGTACTTTTAATGGCAGCATTTTGATATTTGGTATGAAGCTTTGCAGCATCTTGATAATTTGTGGGCAGCATTTTGATACTTGGTATGAAGCTGAACAGCATCTTGATATTTTTTTCATGAAGAATCAGCATGTGATTCCATAGTGTAAGAGTCGATTTTTGTCTGTTCTTTCTCTTTGATCCATCATTTGTCAAAGGGGTGAACATACACTCCACTGTAGACTAAAGGGGGAGGGCAATTTAAAATATACACAGAAATAACAAAGTTTCTATTTTAAGGGGAGGGTTACTGGTTTTATCTCTAGAACCCCCCTCCCCTAGATCCCACACTGAGTTTGATCCAAAAGGGACAAATTGGCTTCTCTAGTTTGTTCAACATGAATTGCTCAACATTATTTGTAGTTTATTTAACTGTTTTGGAGTCAATTTGCATGTATGCCCTCACACTGCTGACTTTAGTACTAATGAGCATGATAGAATATCTCAATGTTGACAGTTACAACTTTTTTGTACAGCCCATTCATTGTAAGTAACCATCACTTTGAGTTGCTGTTTATTGTTAGCTCACCTGGACCGAAGGTCCATGTGAGCTATTGCCATCACTTGGCGTCCGTCGTCGTTAACATTTTTCAAACGTTAACTTCTCTAACACCATAAGTCCAATGGCTTTTAAGTTTGGCACAGTTGTTAATTAGCATAGGTAGTATAAAACTAGCATGGGGATTTTTGATTCGTTGAAAAACATGGCCGCCATGGCTAAAAATAGAACATAGGGGTAAATTGCAGTTTTTTGCAAATAACTCGAAAACGGTTACAGATATCAAAAGTGATCAGCACCTCAAGATCTACCTGCCCAGAAATTTTCAAGAAGATCCAACAACTGATGTAGGAGTTATTGCCCTTTTTCTGGATTTTTTTTCAAATTTTGCACTTATTTAGCCCTATATCTTGAAAACTATACAATATATTTTAAAAATTCAAATTGCATATGATTAAGCACATCAAGATCTACATTTCATGTAATTAGGTCAAAGCTATAGAACCATTTATTTTAGGAGTTATGGCCCTTAAAGCGTCAAAATTTACCATTTTTCATTACTTTTACCCTGAATTTCAAAGATTAACTTGTCTGACACCATACATCCAACTTCAACCAAACTTGGCACAGTTGTTTAATAGCATTAATGCTACAATTTTATCATTCGGATTTTTTATTCGTCAAAAAATATGGCCTCCATGGCTTAAAATATAACATAAGGGTCAAATTACAGTTTTTTTGCAAATAACTCAAAAACGGTAACAGATATCAAAATTCTGATGGGAGACAAAAGTGATAAGCATCTCAAGATCTACATGCTCTGAAGTTTTCAAAAAGATCCAACAAACGACATAGGAGTTATTGCCCTTTTTCTGGATTTTTTCAAAATTTTTCACTTATTTAGCCCTATATCTTGAAAACTATACAAGATATTTCAAAAATTCAAATTGCATATGATTAAACACATCAAGATCTACAATTCATGTAATTAGGTCAAAGCTGTAGAACCATTTCTTTTAGGAGTTATGGCCCTTAAAGCGTCAATATTTACCATTGTTCATTACTTTTCCCCTGACTTGTCTGAAACGGTAAGACCAACTGCATCTTAACATGGCACACTGTTTGATAGCTTATATGCTACAACTCTATCGTTTAGATTTTTGATTCGTAAAAAAAAACATGGCCACCATGGTAAAAAATTGAACATAGGGGCAAATTTCATTTTTTTGCTAATAACTCAAAACTGGTTTCAGATATAAAAATTGTGCAAGAATCAAAAGTGATCAGCATATGAAGATCTACCTGTCCTGAAATTTCAGAAAAGATCTGACTGCTGATGTGGGAGTTATTGTTCTTTTTCCTAATTTTTGCCAAATTTGCCCAATATCTTGAAAACTAACCAAGATATTTCATAAATTTAAATCGCATATGGTTAAGCACAATAATATCTACAAATATATGTATCTGTGTAGTTCAGGTGAGCGATTCAGGCTCTTGGGAGACTCTTGTTGCTTTCTCAATTGTTCTCTTTTAGTTTTTGTCAAGTTATTCTGCATGGTTTGTTACTGTTTTACTGCATAGAATGTTATTATTTGGTTAACAATGATTTGTTCAAGCTTTCTTTAAAAAAAAAAATAATGGCCAGATTTCTAGGATTGAAAAATATGGGTATAAAATGATGAAAGTCGGGCAGCAGATGGTCGGGGAAGAAATACTCAAAACAGTTTCTCAGCAACTACTTATCTTAGCTTCTTGATATTGAGTATACAGCATCAGCATGGGTCCAATAATGTTGGATTCAATTTAGGTCTGTTCCTCACCTTCTTCCTGTTTATTAGAATCCAGCCATCTTCACTTTGACAGATTTTTAATTGATGCGTTTGCATGATGCCATCTACATGATCTAAGAATATCATTGATTAATAATATATTCACTTAAGATATTTAACAGTTTTTCTAAAACAGACATCATCATCAATAGTTTGTTGAACGTTAGTGTTTATCATTTTTTCCTTTCATTTGTTACATGTATTCATTCATTATCTTCACATTATATTAGTCTGAATACATTCTCAGAATCTTCAAAAGAAGCATGCATGATTAACTCAAAGTTTGCTATGGAGATATGATCGTGTGGTTGTGAATATTTTTGAATTTTATTTTTCGATATCCTCTGCCTTTATCCATTAGAATGCATGGAAATTATTTTACCCAATGACCCACTATTTTCTTATCTTTATTTTTTTTATTTTTATGTCTAAATAATCAGTCATAAATTTTTAAAGCAAGATTTAATTATTATTTCCATGCTTAATAGTTAAAAAATGGTTTCAATGTTATTCCAGTGAAAAATCAGGAGGAATCCAATTTTCCATAAAATTTTTTAACGCTTATATCTTGAAAACTAACTCATGTAGATTTGATTTTTTCATTAGTTTAACTTTAAATGTTTGCTGCTCAATCTTAAATAAATAAGGTATTTTAATTCAGAATTGGTGAATAGATGATAGCTTAAAAAACTAAGCAAACTTAAACAAATGAAAGGTTCATAAATCTGAACTCATTTTGAAGATATTTAAGAGTTGAAAATTTGGCAGAGAAAGACTTTTTTTGGAGATTTGATAGGTTTAACATTAGCCATTTTAAGTGTAAAAACCTGTATGAAAAAATTACAAGGACTTTATGAAACTTTGTTAATTAACTCCAATTGATCCAATAAGCCCTATTATAGAAAGAAAAAAGGGGGAGTAATTGGGGAAATGATTTAACCCTATTTTAATGGTAAAGACTAGAGGATTCCAAAAATCTGACAGAATAAAAAAAAAAATTGACTAGCAAACAATCCTATCATGTTTAAAAGTAGTATTCTATAGATAAGGGTCAGGCAGGGGGCAGCACATCAAAAGTATTGATTTTAGATTTTTTTACTTAGATGTATTTGTTTTGATACAAAAACAAGATCCAACACAATTTTACTTTTAAATATTCATTCCTGGATAGTTTTTGACTGGTTATATAGAGGACAAAATGGCAGAAAATTTCCTGGAACTAAATATCAAATGATTATATCCTAAAAAGCCAAGATAAATCAGAACTTTTATAAATTAATATGATGCTATTTTGAGTAGTTTTATTAAATTTCATTATCAAAAATTTGTGGTTTTTCCTTCATCTGCCACTACATCCATGCAATCTGCCTGATTCTTATGTAGACTGATACTTAATATGCCATCATTAGATTCTGAGAAACCATCATTATTCCTCTATAGTCATGTTATGCCATCATTTTATTCTGTGAATTGAAACCATGATCAATCATTCCTCTATATCATTGCACTATTTGAGTTCCTTTCTGCACTAGAGTTCGACCTAGAATGGGACCCAAGTTTACGAGGCAGCCTACGCCGACCCAAAGGAAGTTGGAATCCTATCGCAGCTGCTCACTATCATGGTAGTATAGCTTTACTAACAGGGATTTTCCTACCCTTTATTTGGGGCCATATATAGGCCCCATTCCCAAATGAAAAGTATACTCTAAAATTCCCAATTTATCAACTGAAATTCACAATTTCAGGGTTATTTTGAAATACAACAAGTTGGGTTTTTGTTAAGGAAGGAAATCAGTAAAATGAACAAAGAAATGAAAGAAACTCTTTTTTTAAAGAATTTAAAAATATTTTTTTATTCTTTTGGAATCAACCAGCAAAAAAAAACAATTTAATTGAAATCAAAACTTTTTTTTCAAATTAGGGGAGCATTTTTACCAGGGAGTGAATTACCAAATCTTTAGTTTATGCACATATTTTCCTAATTGGAAGGGCCCAGGTCCCTTCGCCCCAAAAAGGGTTGGCAAATCCCTAACTAACTGTCTATATTCCTGTAGTCATATACTAACTACATTGTGTGAATTATGTTAGACTGATATAGTCATGATAGTTGTGGCCAGATTTCAAAGATTGAAAAATTCCTTTTAATGTCGCTTGAAAAGTGTTGACATTTAGGAGTTATTTTTGGCACTATCCATAGTTTTGCATTTTCTGTCATCCTTAGGCGTAACCAAAATTTCGATTGCAATTATCTGGGCAACTACATGCTACAGCCTCTAGATAAAAGCATGTAGCATTCTGCTATTTTAAGTATTAAATGGTGTAAATTGATTTAATGCCCCTTGCTACTTCCTATGCATTCTTTCTAGTAACTAATTATTTTAAGATGCAGATGACATACATGTAGATCTTTCAAGGAATAACTACATTCTTTTCACTTATTTGGCACTGAAATATGTTTAATTTTTCGTAAAGCTTTCTGTTTATATGATAATACACTACTTTTGGCTAGATTTCACCCAGTGAAAAATCCAGGTTATAAAATGGTGAATGGCGGGCAGGTGGGGAAGAAATTTTCATAACAGTTAATATTTTCTCAGCAATTACTTAAATCACAGCCATTTGATATTTGGTATACAGCATCAGGATGGGGTCCCATCACGTGGGATTTGATTTCAGGTCTGTCACTCGCCTACTTCCTGTTTAACATTATCTGGCCATTTTTTACCTTGACAGATTTTTTATATTCTTGCATCTTGAAAGAACAGTAGTAGCAAAGCACTTAAAGCTTATCTTTATGTCGTCTTGCTAAAGTTGCTTTAAGGATATGAGCTTTGCTTTAGTTTGTTAGAAACGTATGAATCAAATGTGCTAGCTTATGTGTTGTTTTATATGACCAGAGGGGAAAAGCATGAATAGCAGCACGCAGGGCTGTCAAGTTTTTATGAGCTGCAAGCGTGAGTTTCGACGAAAAATTGAAGGGAAAAAATTAAAAGATCAAAGAAATTTGACACTAAATTGCCGACTGGATGTGTGTGTCTAGCTACTTCAAAGTGAGCAGAAATTGAACCTTTGGATGAATTTGTATTGTTAATTCAACATCTTTGTGATGTTAATTTGGACCTTAGAGAAATTTGTTTGTGTGGAAGATTTCTGAGGAATTCATTACAAATCACAAATTGCAACTTAATGCCTAATATCTATTCCTTCCTGCTTTTCAAACTAGAGGGGGTATACTCATTTGATTCTTTTGGTTGGTTTTTCTGTCAGCAAATAACAGTTTTCTTAGCAACAACCTATACTCACGACAGCCACATGGATTTAATTAATTTATTGATTTATTCATTTATTACTGTGGATTCATTTATTTTCGTGGGTACCAATTTTCGTGGTTTGATAGAAATTTACAAGTTCGTGGATTCTTAAATTTGTTGTTCTGAAGTCTGCAGTATACAGATCAATGTTAAATTTCCTTTTCGTGGGGGATCAAATTTCATGGGTCAATGCCACCCAGGAAAACCACAAAAATTGATACCCCACGAATAAAAATGAAACCACAGTATCTTATTTTCTAAATTTATAAATCTCTCTTGCAGATCAAACTGGCAGAAGTGACAGCTTTTCAGACGAGGGACCAGTGATTAGTCCATTCCAACCCGTTCAAGGTCAACGAAGGTCAGACAAACAAAGGAAATCGTCAGTTGGAGGCTCAAAAAAGGAAAAACAAGGAAACTGCAAACAACAATGAGGACCATAGAGGGGATTTATTGTAAACTTATAAAGTGACAGATGGATTTGTAATTAAAGAAAAAAAAAATTTTAAATTCTAAAGGGTTGTATAATTTGATAAAACCACTAATTTAAGATAATACTTTATAGTAGAGCCCAACCATTTAACTTGATGGGTAGGGTGCTTGTTTTGTTATTTTTTGGTTCTGAATAGAATTTTTTTTTAACTGTGCTATAAGACCATTTTTGGCCGGATTTCACTAGTGAAAATCTGGGTAATAAAATGGTGAATGTCAAGCGGACGGAGGGCGGGGAAAAAACTTTCGTAACAGTTTTCTCAGCAACTACTAATCACAGCCAATATTTGTTATACAGCATCAAGGAGGGGTCCCATAAAGTGGGATTGGATTTCAGGTCTATCACTCATCTACTTCCTGTTTAAGGAAATCCTCCCATTTCTGTCTTTGACCCTTTTTTTTTCAATATTACCCAAATTTTGTTTTGCAGAAATCCTTATTCAGAAAACTTTTTGTTTCTTAATCTGTGCTGCCATTTTATTTTATATTTCCAATCAGAAATCATATTCAAAATATTTTTCAAGATAAAAACCTAGTCCCCCTTTCAAGTTAAATGGTTGGTCCCTTTTTCAGCTTTTGATTTTAAGTTGTAAGGTACATTTATGGATTTACCGATTTAAAAAATGAACTGCCATCTGGCATAGAGTCTTAGAATGTATACCTAAGGCAAAGTTAGATAACTATTTTATAGGGGAAAAACCTTTTTTGACTGAAAAGAGGCAATTGTCAGATTAGACTAGTGCTATTTATTTTTATTTTCACAAAAATGTGTGTTGAGTCTTGACCACTAACAATTCAGTATCAGGGTATATTTGTTAATGTTTAGGTAAGCAAAAATAGGGTGTTTCTCTGAAACATGTATATGGATATTTTTTTCAAATGAAAATGTAGATTTTTTTTTTCAAATGAAATCAAAATATATTTAATTCATTGTTACAGGTTAGATTACTGTAAACCAGTAATTTTTCGCAGGCGATTTATATTCGTGGATTTTGCGACGAACAGAAACTCGCGAAAATAAATTGTCGTGAATTCAATCATTTTCACAGTAATTTAATCGCTTTTTCGACAAATCACGAAAATAAAAGGCCGCAAACTAGCTCTGTGACATTAAAATGCAAAAAATTGTAGTCACGAAAATAAATTGGTTTACAGTAATAATGATCTTATTAAGGTTAAAACAATAGAGTACTTGTATGAATTATATGTAGAATGAAAGATCAAATTGGTACGATAAGCTTTGATTGAAAATTTTGTTCATGAGGTATGAAAAAAATAATTGTAGAGATAATGTGCATGAATTGTATTAGATATATTCACCTGTTATGTTTGTTTACATTAATTAATGATTGTGAATATTTTCTATGGTTGACTTGTTTGTTAGGTTGTACAATGTTTTAAAATTATATTGATTCTTTTCTTTTCGATATTTAGATATTTTTTTAAAAAAACCCATGTGAAAGTACATGTACTTAAATTCGTGGATATCAGTTTTTTCATTGATTATAATTGAGTTTCAACTGAACATTTCTAATTTTGATCACTGAGAAGCTGGATTTCTTTGAATAACTGTTCCTGACTAAAACACTTAACTGATATTAAAGAGCTATATCCCTTGGGTGTTCTTTACCCCCTACAATTTCTTATTTGTTGAGATTCTAATTTCATAGCTAAGCTGACCCACGAAAAAAATTGATACCCCATAAATATGCACTTTCTTTTAAATGCTACCTCTCCCAATTATTTTATTTCAAATCATGCATCATAGTATAAAAAGTATATCCACATTTTATATTATTTTGTGCTTTTCATTATGTTGATATTATATTAAGTTTTTAAAAATATGTAGATTGTAGATGTGCACAATCACAAGAAGTCATTCTATATCCTAACTTCCTCTGCAATGTATTCCATTTATACTAACATTCCACTCAGGCTTGGGTAAGCACCATTTAACATACAGTTTCATGCATTTATTCACCTTTTTTTTACCTTAAAAGTGTTAATGAAAAAGTGTTCAGTGTTGATCATTCATTTATGTATTTATGCCCAGCTTCTATAAGCCAAAAACCCAGTAATGGGTCCATAATTGGTTTAATGAACTTTTCTATTCTATCTTATGAATCTTGTTACAAATTTCATGAATTCAGACTTTCTTTGTTGTCCTCTGTCTTGCAAAATTTACAATTCACAACTTGTTTGTTGGTCTTGAGACAAAAACTTTTTATTACAGAGTTATGCTGCTTCTAGATTGTTGTCTCCCTTTGGGAAATTTATTGGAGACATCATGTGCTTAATCACAAATTCAGAATTTTAGTCTCTTAGATGTGGGCTTGTCCTTGAGTTTTTGTTATGTCTGTTATTGCTGCTGGATTTGATTTACCTTAAATATATTATTGGTGTCTGGCAACGATTAGGGACTTGCCCACCCAATGATGGATTCATAGAATGGGGGATTTCTTGGGGTTGAAACCCTCTTATTATTGGAAAATTTTGTTATTTTCATGCTGATTTTAGACAAAATTGACCTGCACCCCCCCTCCCCATTTTGTGTCCCTGGTTGATTGAACAGAAACCTGTCAAAAGTTTACATATCTGCCCTTGTCACTCTCTAAATCATGTGATCCACTCATTGTAAAAAAATAATGTAAGGTTGTTTAACTGATTGCAATTTTAAATCATGTTGTGAGTTTCTATATTTTCTATATATTTCTAACAGTGGTAAATGGAAATCTTAAGGTAATACAATAAATTTACAGTTCATGATTTTAACAAAGAAGTTAATGAGAGAAAATGGTAGACAACAGTCTAATGATAAACAGTTGGCTACCATTTTTTTCCAGGGTCTTTTTATTTGCTAAAATCATACCTAATTTTTTTTTACTGTTTTTCAGTTCCAGTGTAAGGTTGGAGAAAATACTGTTGGTTTCTACAAAGTGTGGTTGTCTTTCGTATAGGTTTGTTTGTCTTTATTTTTTACTGAAATTTGAATGATTAATCCATTTCATCATTACAGGGGTATAGTTATGTCTGTTAAATTGTATATTGTTTACTGTATGGTGCCAATTGTATTCAGAATCCATTTATTATCATAAGGTTTGAGGTTGTTATAGTGATAATAATTTATTGAAATGTATTCTAATTATAGACCTAGTAGATTGTAATTATTCAAGTTTATTTAATGAAATTCATACTTATAAATCCACTCAAATAACTTGGCCATTATTTTATACCCCCATCAACTCCTCCTAAAGGACTGAATGGATTTTAACGAAACTTGGCATGAAAGAATAACATCATATGGAAATGTGCATGAATATTTTTCATATCTGTTCGATATTGTTCCGGGACTTCCCCAACTGTATGTGATTAGATTTGTCAGTTACCTGCCCAAGATTGGTGGTCCCTCTGGGTACTCCAGTGTTTCCTCCACCATTGAAACTGACCACCCTATAAATATTGGCCTAGGTGTGTGAAAAAGAGTGTTCAACCCTAACACACACAGATATTATTCATGGATAATTGGACTTTTGTGAGATAACTATCCTTTTGTGAGATCACTCATTCCTTGTTTAAGATGGATAAATCAAAATGGCAAGTGATTGAAGACTAATGCACATAATTCTTGCTATTCAACTCCTTATATATGAGGGACTTACCTTTTGATTTGTAGGTGGAGGCCTTGGTTCCTTATTTTTGGCCAGAAAATTTTTATTTTTTTGAAGGCATGATATTTTTTTTTTTATTTTTAGCATTATTTTATAAGGAAGAAATCCTTCTTCAGAATATTTTTTTCTTAAACTCTGCTGCCGAAATATTTTTTTTCATCTTAAATCATTTTTCAAAGTATCTTTTTACAAAAAAAGCCATGGCCCCTCTTTCAAGTTGAATGGTTGGTCCCTAAGCGTTCAGTTTTATTATACATGTTATACTTGTATTTATTTGAATGATTTTATTTTATCTTTCAATCCTCTATTTTTTTTGCACTGTTCAATTAATGTATATGCATCTTTGTTTTAATATTGTTGTGTATATACATGAAATAATAAAAATTATAATATATAATCTGAATGTCACCAGTGAACGGAAATGAAGTCCAGGAATGTCTTAAGCACCCCCCCCCCCCCCCAAAAAAATGTGTTTCTGGTTTCCCTTCCTACCATAGTTTTGCATGCCTACCCCAAACTTTTTATTGGCATTTTTGCTAAAGCACCATTATTGGCATTAAAATTTGAAATCTACTACCCATTAACTCAAGGAAAAAAAAAATAATAGAAAAATAAATGCCTACCTATACTGATCCTATTTCTTTAAGGCATGAAACCAGATTTCTTAAAATTTTCTGATCATTCATTTTTGAGTTGGATTTCAGAGTAAAATATCAGAGGATGTAAACTTGCTAATATTTAGGGGCACGTGAACAATCAGGGAAAAAATAGCAATAGTTTTTTTCAGCCTATTAAAATTTGGTATGAAGCATTAGCATGCAGTCTAATGCTTGAATAAATTAACAACCTTTTGAAAATAAGATAAATGTAAAAACCGGTATGACATTAAGTGTATGTACTTCATATCCTTTCAGTTGTGAAATTATATATTGTTTTGTTTTTTGTAGAATTTGTACATTAATTATATACATGCATTTAACTTTCTGTTCTGTTGACTGATGCTGATAGATATAAATATAAACATTGAAACCACTGAATTCATGTTGTACTCTCTATAACGCTCATCTGGTCTTCAAAGTGTTCTAGCTTTATACATGTACCAAGTTTCTTAAAACGTTGAGTTATTTTACAGGAGTGGAGCTGAAATTAATGAAGGAGGATTTTCTGTTCGGAGGACTATAACTCCCACAATAATTTGAGGATCACAATTTCTTGTTAACATGCACATGTGATGTTCCAGCTAAATACCAAGTTTTGTTACATTCTGTTGGGTACTTTAAGAGGAGTTGTGCCCATAAACTTATTTTATGGGCTGACGATGCATTCTTTCCAACCAAAATTTAAAGATCACAATGTATGAGGGAGGTTTGGCTCCATAAAACTTGATTTAACCCACCACTTCCTTTGAAATGCCTGTATCAAGTCAGGGCCATTGCAATCTTCATTTTCTATGGTAAGTCTTGATCTTGTTTTGTGTATTCTTCTTGGATATATGAGTTTGATAGGTTTGTTCTTACCTTAATCTATACCTGTGGCGGATCCAGAAATTTTCAAACAAGGGGGCGCGCAATTATATAAAAAAAAACTTCTGGGACCTCTTGTTTCATGCAGAGAAAATCATATCATTTTAATTATATTCTCAGATCTATAGGACAACACAGTAGATTAAAAATCTGTCTAAGATGAGGCCTTCATAGATGTAAGACTTACCAAGGTGTTTGAAACTATAAAAAACTTTTTTATGGCCCGACCACAAATGTGGATCAGACATATAGTTTTACCCTTGTCTATCCGTCCGTCCGTACTTCCGTCCATCACACTTTGTTACGTTCTTTGTTCTTGATTAAGGTCCATTACTCAGATACTAGATGTTGGGGGTCAATGATATTTCACCACCAGATGGGTCTTGGGTAGGGCTACACCACCCACTAGAAATTAGGTCACTGTGACCTATATTTTATGCATGAACGACTTCGGTTAAGTTCTTGGTTAAGGTCCATAACTTAAATACTAGATGTTGGGGGTCAATGAAATTTCACTACTAGATGTGTCTTAGGTAAGGTGACACCACCCACTAGAAATTAGGTCACTGTGACCAATATTTTACGCATGAATGACTTTGGATAAGTTCTTGGTTAAGGTCCATATCTCAGATACTACATGTTGATGGTCAATGGTATTTCACCACTAGATTTGTCTTGGGTAACATGACACCACCCAATAAAAATTAGGTCACTGTGATCTTTATGGATGAACGACTTCGGTTAAGTTCTTGGTTAAGGTCCATAACTTGGATACTAGATGTTGGGGGTCAATGATATTTCACCACTAGATGTGTCTTGGGTAAGGTGACACCATCCACTAGAAATGAGGTCACTGTGACATAAATTTTACGCATGAATGACTTTTGTAGAGCTCAATGAGCTGAACATTTAAGCAAGCAACAGCTTTTCTCTATCTGCAATAGTTTTCATACTATAAAACTTGAAAAAAACGTTATTTTTTACCTTTAATGGGCTGTATCCTTTTTAGGGGTCATCTGACAACTTTGGCCAAAAGGAGACTTTCGTAGAGCTTTTGATGCTGAAGCAGTAGGGTGGCATCAGATTTAATCTATCTCTTAAGATTTAATCTATTTCTTAAACTTTTTTAATTTACAAGCCAAAAACAGTAGTCTGACCCGTCTGTTCTATTTTTAGCCTTGGTGGCCATGTTTTTGGTCGGTAGTCACCATTCGCGCAACCATGGTAGAGGACATCCCAGAGATGAAGTTTGCAAAATTTCAAAGCAATTCCTTTAAAAGTTTCATAGGAGAAGATTGTCAAAGAAAAGTTAACGACGGACGGCAAGTGATGGCAATAGCTATAGCTCATCTGGACCTTTGGTCCAGGTGACCTAATAATATTAGAATAAAAGTAATTTAATTATGATGAACTTATGAACCCACCGCAGTACCAGTACCATCCGCTTCAGCATCATAATCCATTCATCAAAAAACTATCTAGAAGATTTTAAGACGAGGACGTCTTATTTTGGAAAAAGGGGGATGTTGTCATAGCACAGGGACTTGCTTCCCTCTATCAAAATTATGTTTGTGTCTATCTGCGATACGGAAAAAAATGGCAAATGAACGCAAACATAATATTGATACAGGGGAGCATATCTAAAGAAACAAAATAAATGTAGTCAACTATAGAAATATCAGTACAGCATATTCTACAAAAAAACCTCCTGTTACAAATATATATATATATATATATATGGATTGGGCATGTATTACGAATGCACCCTGATGCCATTCCAAGGGTGGCATTAAGATGGACACCAACAGGCAAAAGGAAAAGAGGAAGACCTAGAGAAACCTGGCGCAGATCAATAGACAAAGAGATGAAAGAGAAACAGTGGACATGGGGACAGATCCAACTTTGGTCCCAAGACAGACAGGCATGGCGAGCTCTGGTGACAGCCTTATGTGCTTCACAGCACGAAGAGGATTAAGTAAGTAAGTACAAATATATATAAATATAGTTTAATTCGCTGATACCCCTTGATTACGGTTTTACCTCGAACTCTTAATATAGGCTTGGCAGAAAGGATACAAGTAAATATAGTTCTGATGTCCCGTTCATTGGTGATGATGGGTATTTATGGTCGTGACTAAGGCAAATGCCCCTCTGCATCGACTATTCAACATTTAAAAGCTGTTTAAGACTCGCTATGTGCCATGGATTGTCCAGTCCATGACACACCACCGCCAGTGATAGCTGCTCCACAGTACACTGTAAAAATGGTGTTTAGAATCTAAACACTTTTTAAACATGTTAAGCCCTAAACACGTTTAGGATTGTGTTTAAAATCTAAACACTTTTAAAATTAAGCATGTAAAATCTAAGCATGTTTAGGTTTTAAACATATTTCACTTTTTAATAATATCAATCTTAGAAATTTTCCTATACTATTTTCATTATTCTAAACACAATCCTAAACATGTGTTGCCAAACACATGTTTAGACCCTAAACATGACACCAATTTGTTACATTAAAAGTGTTTAGAAAAATGTTTAGGCCCTAAACATATTTTTTACAGTGTATCCTTTGTTGTCGATGGATGCAGGGCCCGTTTTCCTCCATGAGTTGTACTGGTATGAATCCCGTTTATTGATTTCACAGTGCAATTTATAGTGTGCAGGTCCGTTTGTCCTTCCATTCTTCCCGAATGAGTTTTAACTTCAGGTTGAAGAAAATTATTTGTCGCTGACAAAATAACAAATCATCATGGAACTTAAAACATATACGCATAACGATATGACCAATAAAAATCATTAAAAATATATATCCAGTATATCAACTTCATTGCTTATTGTTCATGAAAAACTAATATTTACAGTAGGACTTTATGTTTGTTTGGTTTTCAATGTCGAGTATACTAAAGGCATTCTCTCAATGTTATTGTACAAATATAATTTTAATTCCTACATTTATAGTTTCCAGCATAACCAAGAACACGAAAGAGCAGAGCGACCTGCAGATTTTATTTACGTTTTACTGGTTCAAGTGAAAGCCAATGAAGCACAAGGTTTTCAAACAGAACAACAATAAAATTACAATTTATATTAATTTATGTCAATCCCTTTGTCCATCCCATTAAAGAATCTTTGTCTTTTTAAATTAAAGAATTTTACAAATCGTAGTCTGGTATGGATAGTCTATGCAATACTAAAGATCCTTATTCTATTACACAAATAATTTAATCCTTGTTGTCGAACACTAAAAACAAGCTGTTGTCTGTTCTTGTTGTAACTGATAGCATCTCCTTGGCTCATCCCTCCAGTATGAACCTCTTGATATCTCTGTCCATCAGATGATATGTGATAAACCTTCGCATCATTACACGTCACATACAAACTCCCATCCTCTAATGACGTTAATCCTCTGATGATTGATGGTAATAATGGTGTTGTGGTGTAGGGTTTCTCTCCAAATTGGTGATAGTATACAAGGTAAGGTTTTCCACGAGAAGAGTATAATCTGTCACCAGATGGAGCCAATCTGTAGTGCCATTCACCAGTCTGTATTCTTTCGATGATATTTCCTGACTGGTGATCCACCATCCACATCTGTCTTTCACCACCTACAACCAGTCTATTGTTTATAGCTGTAATACCATGACAGTTCCCAGGTATCTGTATGGTTCTTACTTGGACTCTTCTCCCAATGTCATACACCACTACTCTTAGATGGTCGGCGAGTGTGACGGCCACTATATTCTCAGTAATGGTTGTGACTCTAATGGTATGGTAAATGGTGATGACCCATCACTGTGACAGATCAGTAAGGATTTCATGAGATCTAAACACATAACAATAATACCTTCATCAGTCATCAGAACATCAGTGATAAGTCCATTGATCTGTATACCTGGTAAAGCCTCGAGGTCTATCTCTTTATACTGCGGACTGAAGATGTCTTGTCCTAGTCTTTCAGTTTGTCTGGTATACACTAGAATATAAAAATACAATATACACCCAAAATAAGCATTGACAATTGTAAATAAAGATAATAACAAAAGTATCGAGCTTAGAAATTGATCTCAAATGTCCAAGAGAAATGACAAAACAAAAAAGAAATACCACAGAAATTGAAGATCGCAATGGTCCTGACTGGGTACAGGCAATTCTAGATCAATGGTTGGCTAAATAAGGTTCTCAAAATTCAAGTTTTCCGGAGATTTTGCACCGTTTTACGTTTTTATTCACTATTTTTTCATGTCAAGAAATGCATTTTCTGATATCAAATAATCGATTTTCTGATACATATAAAAAACAATGGTTACGGATTTCTGATATCAAATAATACATTTTGAAATTCTGATATCAAATATTCAATTTTTGTTATCAAATCGAATTCTATAGATATAAAAAAATAGATTTCTTAATATCAAAAAATCAATTTTCTGATATCAAAAATTAGATATTGATATCAAGAATTATAATTTTTGATGAATAGATAGTAAAACAGCGCCACCTAGATACTAATAAATATATAAAAAGGACTATATATTTTTATAGTCTTATCATTCATTTATCACTTTTAAACAGAAAAAAGTTAAAAAAGACAATGTATTAAAAAAAGAAGGGTCGAAGGAAAACTTAGAAATCTTACTAAACGATCGAGAAGCATCCAAATTTAATATGTTGCTCCTATTTAAACTTGTACTTTGCTGTGCTTTTGCTTTTCGACTTTCGACCTTCAAGGCTAATCTTCATATTTGAACATTTTACAATTTTGAAGATAAAATTATAATTACAAATGGTTTGAAGCTGTTGGTCCATTAATTGTATCTTTGTCCTTGAACCAACCTCTGGAATACAAAGAACATAAAATTGTTAATATATGAATTACGTAGTATTTTTTTCCAATTTTTGAATTTCATCTATGTTATACGTAAGTTAATCTAAAAGGTTAAAGCAAGTTTCCAAGAAATATTTTGAAAGAAAGCTTGATTAACAAGAATCTTGGTTTTCTTGAAAAAATGATCAACAACAAAAATAAAATAAAAACAAGAATATGTCCAAAAGACATAATGCCCCATCTCGCAACATTTATTTTTTATAATCACTAAAGCATCAACATGGTTGCTATTAAGGCACTTGTCAGTCAGAAGGAATGGACTTAAACTTACCATTCTTCTATAAGGGGTCATTCATGCGGAAAATATAGGTCACTGCCAGCATCCGAAGCATGCATTGTGCTAAGCAGCACTGGGTGCACCTACCATACCAATATAGTTGATGTGGCACATGTCAGTAAAAAAGGAATGGTCTTTATCCATTCTTCTATAAGTGGTCATTCATGCAGAAAATATAGGTCACATCCAGCATCTGAAGCATGCATTGTGCTAAGCATCACTAGGTACACCTACCATACCTATTTGGTTGCAATGGCACTTGTCAGTAAGAAGAAATGGACTTTAACCATTCTTCTATAAGTGGTCATCCATGCGGAAAATATAGGTCACTGTCAGCATCCGAAGCATGCATTGTGCTTAGCATCACTAGGTGCACATACCATACCAATATGGTTGATGTAGCACTTTTCAGTAAGAGGGAATAGACTTAAACCATTTTTCTGTACATGATCATTCATGCAGAAAATATAGGTCACATCCAGCATCCGAAACATGCAATGTTCTTATCATCACTAGATGCACCTACCATACCAATATGATTGATGTGGCATTTGTCAGTAAGTGCAAATTTGGAAATATGGGATTTGGGACGGACATCCGAACGGACGGACGAACGGACCCGAACACTATATGTCCCTCTACTTTCGTAGATGGGGCATAATAATCAGGAAACCCTGTTTTTTTTCGTGTGAATTGAATTAAAAATATTCCGGATATTTTTCCTTAGCTGCTCCATATCCTAGTTAAAAGATACACAAATGATAGAACTTATATTTTTTAACTTCGAAAGTAAATACAGATAAATATGAAGAATTTCTGGTTTTCTTAAATTTAATTAAACAAATAAAAAAAAGCTTCATATTTCGAGGAGGCTTAAAAAGTCTTTTCATACATGTACATCTTTCATTCCTATGTGAGCTCTGATATGACACCTTTATGTTGGTCTTGTCTATGATACATTTCTGGAAGACGGCTTGGACAGTTAGCCAAGGGCGGATCCTGATCAGGGGCCTGTCCCCCCCCTTTTGGTCTAAACATTTTGTTGGATAAATAGGAAATCATCGAAGCATGACCGAAATGGGTTCCCTAAGCCAGTCAATGGGCCCCTGTTCTTATTTTCTGGAACTGCCACCGTATAAGTTGTGAATTCTGTTGGTTTATATGTAATATACATTTCTGGAAGACGGATTTGTTGTGAATTTTCCATGTCGCCTAAAATTATCATGGTTTTTGACAGATTGCCATTCAAAATCTAATTATCTATTAGTACTTACTAAAGCTTAAATTCTTAACTCCGAGTAGTCGTCAAACTAACAAATCCAAACAGATACATGTATCCACAGATATATAAAGATAACGTTTTATTGCCCAATTTTATGCAATAAATACCCAGGCTATAAATCATTTTCATAAAACTTGAGATAAAGAATAAGTGTAAATACTTCATACCATGTAAAAACAAAATTTCATATTTACGTGGTCCATTTCCGGAGGTTTTATGTAAAAGGCGCTTTCTTAATTGAAACCGAAGATATCTTCAATACTGAATTTATTTCGAGATATAGAAGTGTCAAAAGAATAAAACAAATCAACCCTCACTGTAATGTTTGTAACGTTCACCAGTAATTTTAACCTATTTGTTTTTGGAGTTGAGAATGCCGGATTTTAAGTTGTCTAAGTTCGTTTCTCTGTTTTGATCATTTTTAAAAACCAGTGGTAGTCGTAGATAAAACCAATAAACACCAACGAAATCAGTTCTAAGATACAGGCTACAACACACACAAAATCAACTGACTAACAATTAACAACACAAACTGGTCATGATAGTAAACTCAGGTGCCCCGAAAGAGTAAGCAATTCTTGTTTGCTATAGCACACCTGTCGTGATGCTAATTGTTCAATTCAAAGTGTCGAATCCGGTAAAGGACCAACATCTGCACTCATCTAAGTAATAGAAATCCCATATTTATTCGTAATCTTGACCTTGTATTAGTAATTTTTGTGTCAGATTTACAATGACAAAGGAAATGAAGGTGTCATAGAAGCCCTTGAACGAATCAGTTGTAAAGCGCAAAGTTTAGGTCCTACAGTTTGTCATAGAGCTTTGTTGAAAGTCTTCCTTGAGTGTTTATTTCGAAATTTAGATCTAAATCATAACATAACGCAGACCTCCTAGAATCAGTTGTGTCGTTTATCTCAATTTATTGGCGATACATAAGATGGAAAAGGTTACCAAATCGAGAATTTTTTAGTAAAAGGACATCACCAATTTAGCCGCATGTGAGGTTAAAAGAGAGAGCTAGTCTACGATTTTTTTTTGTCTAGAAGTGATTTCAATGTGTACAATAAGCGCCCATTAGAATCCTATCGATAATGACATGCTTCACTTAAAGATATTAATTGTATTTCAGACAGACAAACAAACAGTCCAAAGCAACAGAAATTAAAGAGATACGGAACAGGTGTAACCAACACAGACCGCCTCTTTATGTTTTTATTTAAATGTTAACATGTTTGGTTTGCATTCTAGTAAAATAGTTGTTATTTTCTTCAAATATTGGAAAGAAGTAGGTCGTCTCAAAATTTAAGCCAAGTAACGGATATTCTGAATCGGGTCATATCGTTGTAAGCATTTGATGTTTTTTATACCAGGGGCGGATCAAGGGGAGGGGGGTCCCCCTTTCCTCCGAATTTTTAAAATTTTGTGTAGATTTTCAGCAAAATTGGTCTGGAACCACCCCCTTTGGCCCACAGAACCCAGTATGTGGAACCCCCCCCCCTTTTCGAAAATTTCTGGATCCGCCCCTGTATACTGACAAAGGACACACGAATATCTGAAATATAATTTTTTTTACACCTTTAAACATCATTGATAATGTATTTTTAAGACTTATATTAGCTGAGTCATGGATATAAAGTTAGTTTTATGATTGTATCAAACCAAACTGAGACAAATTTTATGACAGGGACATATTTACACAATTGCTTAAAGTTTGTTTATCTTAAGGTGCAATAAAAACAAGACGGTCTCCCAGGAGCCTGAATCGCTCACCTGGTCTTGATGTCAACCCTATGAAGACTTTTTTTCGAGTACTGGAATATGTGTTGGAAAGACACAGTTTACATATTTCCAAAATTTGACAACGTTTGGCTGTTTCTTTAAAAATTGATTAATTTATCTGTTTGGTCTTTGTTGTAATATTTTTTGGCAATATTTATTTTTATCAAATTTGATATTCTACCGGTTTTCCAAGTTTTCTACTCCTAGCGTGTCTGATGAAGGTTAATCCAGAAAAGCGCTTCACACGCAGTGAAATTTTGCTTTTGTACATTTATTAAAATCATTTCAATATGTGGATCGTGTCTTTTTGGCACATATTCCATATTCTTTCGTTTTTAATATTATTTCAGAGTTTGGCTTTAGTGCCGTGTGGAGGTCGTAGAAAGCTTCTCCGTGCTTCAGTTGTATGCTCTTATATATTTTCGAGTACTGGAATATGTGTTGGAAAGACACAGTTTACATATTTCCAAAATTTGACAACGTTTGGCTGTTTCTTTAAAAATTGATTAATTTATCTGTTTGGTCTTTGTTGTAATATTTTTTGGCAATATTTATTTTTATCAAATTTGATATTCTACCGGTTTTCCAAGTTTTCTACTCCTAGCGTGTCTGATGAAGGTTAATCCAGAAAAGCGCTTCACACGCAGTGAAATTTTGCTTTTGTACATTTATTAAAATCATTTCAATATGTGGATCGTGTCTTTTTGGCACATATTCCATATTCTTTCGTTTTTAATTTTGTATAGCTAAATGAGCTGAATGTTTAAGCAAGAAAAAGCTTTTCTCTATCTGCAATAATATAGTTTTCATTTTAAATAAGCAAAAACACTATTATTCAACTTTTAAGGGGCTGTAACCCCTGTAAGGGGTTATCTGATAACTTCGACCCCCATGGGGACTTTTGTAGAGCTAAATGAGCTGAACATTTAAGCAAGCAACAGCTTTTCTATCTGCAATAGTTTTCATTCTATAGGCCAAAAACACTATTTTTTTGCCTTTAAGGGGCTGTAAACCCTATAAGGGGTAATCTGACAACTTCAACCCTATGGAGACTTTTGTAGAGCTAAATGAGCTGAACATTTAAGAAAGCAACAGCTTTTCTCTATTTGCAATAGTTTCCATTCTTTAGGCCAAAAACACTATTTTTCACCTTTAAGGGGTCATCTGACAACTTCAACCTTATGGAAACTTTTGAAGAGCTTAATGAGCTGAACATTTAAGCAAGCAAAAGCTTTTCTCTATCTGCAATAGTTTTTATTCTATAGGGCAAAAACATGAAAAAAACCACTTTTTTTATCTTTAAAGGGCCATAACCCCTACCAACGGTCATCTGACAACTTTTACTCAATGGAGACTTTTGTAGAGCTTTTGATTCTGAAGAGCCTACGATACTTCGGCTTTTTTCTATCTGTTATGGTTGCTGAGTTATAAGCTATTTTAAGTGATTTTACCATATGTTCTATTTTTAGTAACAGCAGCCATGTTTTTTATCGAATCATTTTAAAATGAGGATCGTTTGTTGCCAACATGTCATATATCATTCCTGCAAAGTTTCAGGTAAATTGGTTCAGTGGTATCAGAGAAGAAGATTTTTGAAATTGTTAACGGACACGACGGACGCATAGTGATGACATAAGCTCACATGGCCTTTAGCCAGTTGAGCTAAAAATATAGCGAATATTCTGATCATTTCGCAACATTTTAATCAGTTATTTATTTTAATCAAATAATTTGGCTGATATTTCCACACGAAAATAGTAAATACAGCCAGTTTTTTTCTCTTACTTCCCCTTTTAAACAAAGGTTTGGATGCCATATGAAGAGTGGGTTCCGATAAGTCCCCTATTCAGCCCACCATTAATCGTCTTTATTTTATTTTTATGTAAATGGTGCTTGAAATGTACCACCGTCAATGATTTTAACATTGTGCCTATGCTGAGACAATTTTCGATATGATTTTCTAAGGCCTATGGAATGGTGTTCAGATTGAGCGATATCTATCTTTCCGGAAGTATAGCCTTGCACGCGGAACCAGCTTCATATTTTGTTCAAAAACTTGTATTAGTAAAGTTTCAAGCTGGTTCCGTGTGCAAGACATACTGAAAAATTAAAAAGACGATAATTTTTAACCTTGTAATCAGTAGTTTAAAAATATGCAATATATATGTGTTTTCTTAGTTTTTCTTAAGATTTATGTTTATTTTTAATTCAAAATTGTTGTTCAAAGTAATGTATATATATACAAGGAACCTTCAATTAAAATGACAAACACTGTCTTCAAGAATATTAGCGCAAAATTTGAATGTATTGAAGGTGTACCTTGAAATATTTTTAAAATCAAGATGAATTAAACTTTCATTCAAAATGGGTCAATTTGAAATCGGTTTTCCAACTTGTGTGTATAATGCAAAAGTATTAAAGAGTATTCTTTTAAAACAGTGCAACCATTTGGCTACAAAATAAGATACAAAGTAATAAATTTGAAAATTCTTTTTATTTTTCGCCTCTAGATGCATGTGCCAAAATAAGGCCTTATCGCAACCCATCCTTTAGGAAATATTAAGGCCGTGGCTATTTTGCCGTAACCGGCAAAATAGTCTCCCAGGCTATTTTGCCGTAATTGTTAAAATTTGTTAATTAACACAGGAATCACAGCCTTAACTCGACTAATTACTTATTAGGGATAACTTGTACATGAAGATAATTAAAAAAAAAGGATCTTTTGGTAAATCAGTGCTATTATAGTTTGATGGTGTTTGATTCAAGGCATTGGATAATATTTTGTTGGTTGCATTTGAAAGTTAATATTTAATTTAAAAAATAAGATTCTGAAAAATTATACGATCTAAATATTTTTTTTTCTTTTTCATTCAAGAAATTTAAAAGGTAGATAAAATGTATCAATTTTCTTTAAAGAAACAAAGTTATCACTAAATTGAAATTTACTGAATCTCAGAAGTATATGGTTGAGATCTCTAATGGAGTTTTATAATATAAAAACAATTGTGGCTGCCAACCATTAATAAGCAGTTTGATAAAAAGCTTAAAAAGACGAAACTTCTCGAAATCGTAACACCGCTTAGCCCTTGTACAATCTTGATTGACAAGCGCTTAATTCCTTAGGACGTATTTAAATTTTGGTTCATCCTATATTTTGCTATATTAGAATATGTGTCTATAAACATTTTAAAGAATTGCAACTTACTTTAAAAAATATTTGATTATCAGTTTTTAAACTGACATTTTCTATTTTTTCTGAAATTAAATTAAGGCAAAACAATTATATGCAATATCATTTTAAATTTATATTACCCTGTTAATGATCTATTCTAGTTTCTCTGTACCAATGTAATTTGCTGTTTGAGAATAAAGCTATATAATGAATATAGAAATAATTTATTCCACTCGATATTTTGCTAATTAAGTGTACAACATAATAAAATCTGTTACGGCAAAATAGCCTGTGGGACTATTTTGCCGGTTACGGCAGAATAGCCTGTGAAGCTATTTTGCCGGTTACGGCAGAATAGCCACCGCCAAATATTAATACATCATAAATCTGTTACGGCACACATTCCTCCTTATTTCATAGACAAACGTATTCCTATCATCTCTTATACCTATATTTCCATTATTGCACCCAAGAACAGGTATTGCGGGAATTGATATATAATAAACTGTTAACACAGAGACATGTCTCGCCTGTCGCAAATGGACACAGTATAAAATGAAGTAAAAATCCTCCTTAAACTGATCTTAACTGATGCTTAAGCAGCTGCATACCAAATATAAATGGTGAACCATATGCATAACTGCTTTATATAAAACACTCATGACATAAATAAAAAGTTAAAAAGTGTAAAATCTCAAAGTCAGTAGACCGTGACTGCAGGAGCATACAGATACAAAATCCTTTTAAAATTGATCTGTACTGACATGACTGATGCTAATGCAAGTGCATACCCAATATCAACGATGTACCATAACTGCTTCATGTTAAACAGATGTAAGAAAAAAGGTTAACCTCGGCCAAATCGGAGTAAAATTTAAAAGTCGGTAGACCGTGACAGGCAGGAGCATACAGATAAAATGCTTTTGAAATTGATCTGAACTGATGCTAATGCAAGTGCATACCCAATATCAATGATGTACCATAACTGCTTCATGTTAAACAGACGTAAGAAAAAGGGTTTACCTCGGCCAAATCGGTGTTAAATTTCAACGTCAGTAGACCGTGACTGCAGGAGCATACAGATGAAATGCTTTTGAAATTGATCTGTTTTGATGCTAATGCAAGTGCATACCCAATATCAATGGTGAACCATAACTGCTTCAAGTTAAACAGACGTAAGAAAAAAGGTTAACCTCGGCCAAATCAGTGTAAAATTTCGAAGTCAGTAGACCGTGACTGCAGGAGCATACAGATGAAATGCTTTTGAAATTGATCTGTTCTAATGCTAATGCAAGTGCACACCCAATATCTATGGTGAACTATTACTGCTTCATGTTAAACAGACGTAAGAAAAAAGGTTAACCTCGGCAAAATCAGTGTAAAATTTCAAAGTCAGTAGACCGTGACTGCAGGAGCATACAGGTGAAATCCTTTTAAAACTGATCTGTACTGATGCTGATGCAACTGCATACCAAATATCAATGGTGTAACATAACTAGTTCACACAAAAAAGACTTAAGCAAAAACTTTAACCAATTGTGGACGCTGCCGCCGCCGCCGTCGCCGCCGGAATCACCATACCTAAGTCTCGCCTTTTGCGACATTCGTCGCAGGCGAGACAAAAATTGATTGGCAAATACACTTTATTGGAATTAAAGATATCAAAGAAACAAAATTGCATGCATTTTGCAATGAAAACTTCGGTTACTTCGACGTCATTCGAAGTAATGACATTCGGAAGATAACCTTCGTTTAATTGAAATCAGCAATAATTGAAAACAGCAATAAAACTTAAACAGTTTTTTAGCGCTCTCGCTTTTTTAAAAGCTACTATAATACCTTTTTAAGCCAAACTACCATCCTCTCTTTTTTAAAATTTAAGACACTGTTCTCCCTTTTTATTTCTGGATTCTTTGCCATCCTGATTTAATCTTAATTTCAAATTTCACAATAACCCCCTTTTAAGAATCAAATGGTAGCTCCCTTATAAGAATCAATTATATCTTAATTTCTTGTACCTATAGAAAAAACCCATGTTTCAGCTAACGGTACACGCGTGTATTCGGAGCCACTGTTTAGTATAAAACTATAAGTAGCATATTGTTCAACTGTGTATCCCCTCATAGCTGAGATGTAGCGCTACTTAGTAACAACAGTCATGTTTTATTGGGTGTTTTATTAGGTTTAAATATCTATGTATTTATATATGTTACAGTAATTTTATTAAATCAGGCATTTTGTAAAATGCCTAATATTTTAGGCATTTTATAAAATGACTAAGTCCTATCGGCATTATATAAAATGCCTGAAAATATTCAGGCATTTTACAAAATGCCTGGAAATTTTTAACAAATTTAAAGAAAATGCCTAAACTGATTAAAAAAGAAATTGTCCTATGGGTATTGGTAGTAATATGCACATAAATTACTTTGAAACTTGTTTTAATCATTGAAAACATATTCATAACTAAATAAGTTAATTTATAATCATTTGTAAAATCATTGCCTGACCATGGCAGATACACAATTTTCAGTGAGCTCAGAACATAAGTTCACAAACAAACTTTTAGACATTATAGATACTAGCAATGGCGAAAAAGATAATGAAGAGGGATGTTATAATATCAAGATCCTTAAAAAAGTAAAGAAAGCAACCGAAGAAAATGCACTGAACTATAAATAAATCTGCAAAAGTCTTTTTTATTAGCTCACCTAGACCGCAGGTTCATGTGAGCTATTGCCATCACATGGTGCCTATTGTCGTCGTCAGTCATCTGTTTTTCAATTTTTCAAAAATCGCCACACTTGACACCATGCATATATTTTATTCCCGTGCAGGGCAGGGAGGCGAAACGGCTCGCAGCAGAGCCTAGTTTGTTGTCCGTGGGGGTTGTCAGGTCTGTAATATGGAAGCCCTGACAGCTGACGTGTGCCGAGAGGTGGACAGCCAATTAGTGCACCACATAGGCTAAAATTCCCGCTCCTACCCACCCCTCCCCCGTTTCTTGTGGTTCTTCAAAATTGCATATTCCATATCATCATCATCATACTTCATGTTGCGAGGGCGTAAAACCAACTCACTCACTCAATCGCCTCTGAAACGACTGAACGGAAATTAGTAAAACTTGGTATGGTTGATCCTTATGGCATCCTGCACAAAACATTTTTTTTCAATTTTTGATCCGTCAGAAAACATGACAACCTTGCTCCAAATGGACGGGGGTCAGATTACTGTTTGTAGCTTGTAAATCAACAAGTATAAGAGATAGAGAAAATCTGATGCAACCTTCCTCTTCAGCATCAAAATCTCTACAAGTCTTCATTAGGTCGAACTTATCAGATGACTCCTTACAGGGGTTATGACCATTTTAAGGTAAAAATTATATATGTTTAGCCTATAGATAAAAACTAATGCAGTTGCTTGCTTAGCCTTCAGCTTTTTGAGCTATACTTGGTGGAAGTTGTCAGATGAACCCTTATAAGGAGTATTGTCCTTAAAAAGTATAAAAATAGTGTTTTTTTTTCATGGTTTTGTCCAAGAGAATGATAAGTATTGCAGATAGAGAAAAGCTTTTGCTTGCTAAAACCTTTCTTTACCTTATTAAGTTCTACAAAAATTTGCATGGTATGGAAGTTGTCGGAACTTATGACCCTAAAGGTAAAAAGTAGCTTTATTCTTGTTTTTGCCCTATGGAATGAAAGGTGGTTAGAGAAAAGCTATTGTTTGATTAAGCCATCATCTCATTATGCTCTACAAAAGTCTCCATCTTGGTCAAAGTTGTCAATTGACCCTTTATAGGGGTAATATCTAATATAAGAGACAACCTCAGACTTAAAGTTCTTGAGATATGGAGGTGCTCGCAAAACCTTACTATTACTATTATATGTATTGAAAATTGTCAATGTCACTCAACCAGAAAATCAAGGTAAAGTCAATAGATGGGGATGCAGCTGTGCTAAGCTACTACTGGGGTGTACTTATTTTCATTTGACCTAAGTTCACAGATACTTAATTTCCTGTTTTCTTTTCAATATTTATGCAAATAATCAATTTGCAGCCATCATATTAGACCTGACCATGAAAAACAGTGAAAATAAGTTTATCAACAGTAGTCTGAGGCATATATAGTCCACAATAAACATAACAATATTTCTTATTATTCCTTATTCTTTATATTTGAATTTTACAGATGATTATTTTCTTTCAAGACTTTTCATTACATTGTAACAGTCAAAGGTTTTTACAAAAAAATAATGATAACAAAAAATATATACAAATGCTTAAAAAATTATAAAATCGATCATTTTAAGGGTACATAAAAACGTTCCTAAGTTTGTACAAATTAGAAAGAACCTTACATTACTGGTGTAAATTTACTATAATAATAGAAAAAATTGAAAATTGAAAAAAAAATATACATTGTGTACATTTAAACAATAATTGGGCTTTTAAAGACCCATAAAACAAAGTTTGTGCATTCCCGAACACATATCACAAATACATATGTACTACAGTAAAAATTACAACATACATGTATTTTAGACACATGTTTGCATATGTTTTGAAATAACCAACATATGTTTCTGAAAAAAAAATAAGAAGAAAATGATCTTAAATGAAGTGCTAAAGCATAATCCACATTTTAATGGTTTTGTTACCATACATGTATCTTAAAGGCATATTGTCTCCGAAAAATATTTTTTTTGTAAAATCAAAAAATTGTTGTCAGACTATCGTTTTGTTTATTTAGAAAGATCCAAACGTTCAAAATACCACTAGGGTACCTTTTAACTTCAAAAATTGAAAAATATATAATATTTGTAAAGCTTTACAAAAATTCATATTCATGAGATGTAGATGGGCTGTAAGCATGCGCACTATACTTTCTTTGATTGAAAACTTCCATAGTTCTTGCACATGGTGCATAATCTGTTTCTCGAAGTTTTAGCTTGGAATAAAATTTAAACGGCAACCGAATATTAGAGCTATTTAATGAATAAAACTGACAATTATTGCCTGTATTAAGTTTAAATGTGATTTAAAAGGTGAACACGAAAAAATATTGGTATATTTTCAACATATCAAGGTATTCGGGGACAAAATCCGAGATTTCGATTAGTGTCCGCGTTAAAACTACTCAGTTTAAATCTGTGTCAATGTGACATAATGCAAGTAAATAAAATATCAATCAATATTGTTGAGCTATTTTGATCAAAATAAACTTCTTTTGAGGCAAAATTTGTGGCAAATTTGTTTTTCAATATTCATTTTATTGCATTTCGGTCTAATTGACACAAAAAAATAGGGGGGTAAAAAAATGAGTTTGCCATAGACAATATGCCTTTAAAGATATATTTATCATATGTTGAACATATGTTTTCAAGCATAACTGAATGTAAGTTGACCATATGTTGCAATTTCTCCTGTGTATCAGTCAGGGTTCCCACTCTTTTTTCATGATGAAATTCAAGGTTTTTTCAAGGTCTTTTCAAGGTTTTTTTTTTTCATTTTCAAGGTCAAATTTTGGGATTTTTTTAGGCAATCTTCTTCGTTGTGAATGTTTTTTTTAGTATCTTTCAACTTGTGTGTTATGAGCTGTTATTATTATTTCACGATCAAAACAACTATAACTAAAACCAGTCGACTCCAACGTTTGGAGGAAAATACGGAAAAAATAGTCAAAGACGATATTCATCTATTCTCGAACCCAAACTCATACTGCCAAGGTAGTGAGTCTGGGAAAACACCTATTGATTTCTCGTAACCACTAGGCGGCGATCGTTATACCTTTTAACCTTTACCACGTGTGTATATGACGGGTTTAGCATACAAGATTCATTTCAATCTGAAATGAACCAACTTTAAAAACTCAACGTTTCATTGGTCTTCCGTGGTTTTTGACAACTGGTTCTGCAGAATCGAGAATCGGATTGGTCAAACGTGTATGGTTCTGTAATCAAGAATGTCCCCATTTTAACTCCAATAAACATAAACAATTTCCAAAACCAGGTAGACGCCCGTGAGTACAATTTAACGATAAAACATTTTTTTTTATTGTTAACAAAACCAACTTGTGTTCAAATATATAAAATATGATGTCTGATTATAAAATAAGAAATGATATGTTATAAGAGAACAACTCACCACAATTCGAGAAGTTATCTCGCTATTGCATTTTGCATAAATTCACTGAACCATAGGTACAGAATTCTGAACATACGGTTGAGTGATTTTCGTCAAACACTATGATAAAGCCTGTAAGTACTCCGAACGCACACATAACTTTTATCATCTATTGATAAGCGTCTGGGTGATCGAGACTAATTATTCATCATAACTTTTACTCAGTTTCCGGCAGAAAAAATTAGGAGACACTTCATCTTTTGGGTCAAAATTCACGGCCTTTTCCCGGTTTTCGGCAATCATCGCGATTTTCAAGCACTTTTCATGACCGTGAAAAGGCATAACCAAATTCACAACTTTTTCACGTTTCCAAGGTCGCGTGGGAACCCTGATCAGTGGAAGATTATAAAGGGGGTATAGCTATAATGAATTTGTATTAAAACAAAATTATCTGTCTTAAGAGGAAAAACCCTCTTTTCACATAAAAAACAACAACAAAACATTACAATGAAAACAACATAAATAACAGACATGTTTCTTTTGATTATGTAACATTAAATATTAGTAGATTGTTTGGAAGTAGGGGTCCAATGGGTTTGAAAATAAATTGGAATATATAGCTTGAACAAGTACTACTACACATGTTTATTTTTAATCACTCTCTAACATAATGCCCCCTTCACTATATACAAGGAGTTAAAAAAATTTTTTACAAGTTAGTAAATGGTCTCTTAAAAATGGAAGATTCATGTCAAAACAGTATGGTAAGAAGATTTATTTCAGACTGAAAGAGTTAATAGAAATAGAAAAATTGCCAATAATTGACTTTTTGAATTCTTAACTATGTGGGACTTTTTTTACATTCCCAATTGGCCACTGTGGGTGTGGACATAATGAGTGTTAAATCTACAAAGATTTTACTGGATAGTTTCGTACAAATATTTCTTGAACAGCCTTTATAACCTTTGAAAAAAAAAAAAATTGATGCATGCATGACATTTTTTTATATATACAACACTAAACTTGTGATTCCATTGAGAACGGAGACTTTACTTCATCCAACAATACTGAGCTTGCCAGTTCTAAGTTCCAGTTCAGAGCATCAAGAAGCTTTTCACACTTCTTCCTACTAGTAATTCCAAGTCTAAACAGTTGTTCAGTTTTAAGAAATCGTATTGCACTTTCAGTGTCCCAAGAGGAATGGCACAGGGCGGCATGACATTCTTCATCTGTCACACCCATAACGTTGTTCATTACAGAAAACACTTTCTCACGTGGAGACGTAGAAAGCATTTCAACATTTACATGCTTGTGTTTCTTATGTTTGTGAATATGCTGCGGATTAGAGGATTTACGTCCTTTCTTTCTGTCGACTTTTTTCATTCCTGTCCATGATAGATCATCGCTAGCAGACGACAAGCGACTGCCAGGTAAATTCACCTGTAAGTTTGGAACGTTCTGATATTCTGCCAGAGAATAGTCCTGATCACTGTTGTATTGATTTCCGTCAACAGAAAATGGTTTGATTTCAGCAGTATTTGGCTTTTTGTTCTCATCACGAGGAGCAAGTAAGAAATAATGAGTATGACTCAACTGTTTTCCATCCTGAACTATAGGGTTGATTCTAGACTTTTCTTTCTTTTTCTGAAATGTTCCACGTCCTGAATCTAGACTACTGGACAGATAGTCTCTTGGTGGCAGCGGCGGGGCATCAGGATCACATGGAATCGTTACAGGAGCAGAGGCTGCTAACCCACTTCTCTCCTCCTCGTCATCAAAATCTGAGTCAAATGAATCCCAACTGACATTATCGTCAGCCTCGGTAGTATTCCTGGTATATTGATTTGATTCCTCTACGGGAACTTCATCATACATTGGTGGAAGCTTCCCACAATCTACATTTTCATCAGGAACTTGATCATATAACGGAGGACAACTATTTAATGATTTAGAATTTTTCTCCAATGAAAAGTTATGAAGAGCATCATTTAACCAACCAAATGCAAGTTCAGCTTTTTTCTGGTCAACAGAAGACTTTGGCTGTAAGGAAGACTGTTCATTCATCACACAAGGTTTGACGACATTAACGGTAGCTGACACCTGATCTGGGGTTTTATCATAGTCATCTCTTTCATCAGGAGGTAGAGAGTAGTAAGCTTCTCCTTTCTCATTTAGATGGGCAGAATCAGATAGAAATGATTTAACTCCCCTTGGTGGGATAGGTGGCGTTACTTCACTTTCAGTCATAGTTTTGATATTAGTTTCCTGTGACTGGTTTCTGGAATAGACTATGGGCTGGCGTGGTTTTTGTTCCATCGATGGAAGACTGCCTGTAGAATTAACACTCCTGTACGCTGAACTAATATCAAATGGGTCGTGTTTATGATCTAACAAAGGTTTTTGCAATTCTAGATTACCATAATGTGAAGTATTTGTGTTGAGTAAAGAATCGAAAAAACAGAAACTGTCTGTAGTTGATTGTTTAGGCTTTGATTTGTCTGGTTGTTCTGGGCTGTCACTCAAATCAATCAGTAACATGTCATCACTGGTTTGTTTTTGTTTTGGAATGCTTGTTGCCGTGACGATGGCAGTAGCTTTATGATGAGTTGGGGTTTTTCTTCTGACTGGTGTGTCGTCCCGATCGTTTACCAGTTTGGAGTAATTAAACAGTTTTGATGAGTTTACGGAAAATGTTTCTGAAAATAAACAAAATAATTATGATGTTAATACACATTAGTTTCCCAATTAGGTAAATACAAGTATAATTAATGTTCTAACAGTTGATTCATCAAAACATTTATTTACCATTCAATATTAACAACAAAGGTAATAACAAACTTACCAAACTGGAGGATTAATCTCAATGTCCAAGAGAAAAGACAAAACATGGAAGACACACCAGAATAGTTATAGATCGCAATGGTTCTGACTTGGTACAGGCATTTCAAATGAAATGATGGGTTAAACCAGGTTTTATGGTGCGCCAAACCTACCTCTTCCATTGCGATCTTATATACTCCCATTATATTTTGACTTCTTTTCATAGATAAAATACATGTATAACCTTTTCTTTTTATCTGCAAAAAGGAACTTTCTGATATTTTTACTTGTCCTGTACATCAGGCGTAACAAAATTTGTTGTCATTTTGATTTGATTGAATTTTAATAACATGCTATGTACAGGTTGCTTGCTCCAATCAAAATGAAATTAATAATTGGCCTTGACCAAGGAAACTCAAAACCCAATGAAAGGAAATTTAACATGTATGCTGAAAACAAGGGTCTGGAAACGGTCATATTTGCCGGACATGACCGAAATTTTGTCCTAAATGACCGAATAAAAATTCTCCCAATCGGACATTTTAAAATTTTATTATAAGCATTTTTTGACTTATCGGTCATATAATTGTTTAATTATCTGCCTGAGCATCCGGTCTTGTGGTCATTTATCTCATAATTAACACCTCCAGCAGGTGTCAAACAGGTGAATATAGCCGTGGGGTTACGCTAATTAGATAATCGGTCACACCTGTTTGACCATGGCCACTGTATTTACCTATGGTTTTAATTAATTGAGTCAACTCATTATCAATCTGTCCTGAGATGCCCATTTTGTTTATTTAGAAATAATTTCTCATTATATTCAGTATTTTATATGATCATTTATCAAAACATGTGCACACCAAATATTGTTTACATTTTAGATCAAGATGGTGTTTGATTACGCATGTGCGGAGAAAATATTTATTTTGCAAACATTCATTCACTGTACAGATTGTTTTGATATTTATACAATCAATAATTGTTACTAATTTCATAATTAAAGGTGCTTTTCTCATACATATGTTTATTTTGTAAACAGAACAATTAATTGGTCCCAATTCATCTACATCCGGTGATTCTACTTTCACTTTCACTTTCATTTTTTACATGAAACGTGTTTTGTTTATAATGAAAACAAAGAAACTTTTAATTATAAAGAGCCTTAACCTGAAATAAAAACATGATCTGGATATTAAGTTCAACATCTTGAATGTAATGCACAAACAAACACTACTTTTATGGATTTAAAAGGTTGATTTCCAGCGAGGCCAAGGAAAAAAGGGGGAGGAGGTAATTGTAACGTTTATACAGTCGGACAAAAATGACCGAAATTAGCTTTAAAAATTTCCAGACCCTTGGCTGAAAACATAAGAACCATGAAATTAAGAATGAATGAACTGATCGTTTTCCATCAAACCACGAAAATTGGTACCCACGTAATTATGCTGTTTTTGTCATCTGTTTTATTAGTTCTATGATCTAGATCTACATAAAGTATTACTTTTGTTTCTGTCAGGGAGCGTTGTTGGTTGTAGGCCCTCAGCGGTCCCATGTAGATCAGGGGGCTCCATAGGGTTTCTTAGGTAAACTCTGAAATAAAGAATTCAATAATGCTGTGTCAGGGGAAACCTAGATATTTGCTTGATATATTGAAAATGACTGCATTTGAGTTTTTTTTCTGTATACTCTCTGATGTGTACTTTTTTGTTAGTCAAAAACTGTTGTAAATAGTTATTAATGACAATAAAATTTAATTTTCTGTTTTCTTTTTTTTTCATATGGGAAAGGGGGGTGATTTAATATTAAATATAAATATCTAAAGACCCATAACTTTGCACTGGCTGTGGAGATATAATATTTGGAACCGATTAAGCAAATTCAGCAGCATACAATTAATAACGCCAAATTGTTAACTATGGTGCTAAAATAGATCAGAGAAGAAAAGAGTCTCTAATGGATAGTTGCTGTTTTCGCAATGATGTCAGCAGAATAACAAAGACAAGAATACATGAGAACTTTCTTTTTAACATGAGGAGGAAGATTTTGTTATTAGATTCATTTCAAATATGTGACATATAAAAAAAAATAGCGCTCCCTGCAACATTAGTCATTTTTCATCTCCTTGTTAAATGAGAGATTGAATTTTTTTTTTAAAAATCTTTCACATGTCCTTAAGGTAATGCAATAACCACAGTGCCATAGTGTGACGACATACTCATCTATTTCTGAAGGACTTCCCCATGATTTACCACCAGCATCTCCGTGTCCAGTATGTATAAAGCTGTTCTTTAATGGTTTACTAATATCTGTCTCTGAAAGGACAACACTGGAGTTTTTATTGCACAATAACAACATTGCTTTTTTATTGCACAATAACAACATTGCACTTTTTATTGCACAATAATAACATTGCACTTTTTATTGTACAATAACAACATTGGAGTTTTTATTGCACAATAATAACATTGCACTTTTTATTGTACAATAACAACATTGGAGTTTTTATTGCACAATAACAACATTGCACTTTTTATTGCAAAATAACAACATTTCACTTTTATTGCACAATATCAACATTTCACTTTTTATTGCACAACAAACAAAATTGGTCCTTCATTGCACTTTAAGATTGGGCTTGAATAATATGTAGTTTATTTTTAATCAATGGCCAATTGAAAAACAGTGAGCAGCGAGCACTAGTCACATTAACGGCTGCTGGCTGTTTTTCATTGTTGATTTTTTAAAAATTGCATTTATATTGTAGGTTGTGTCACATACATCTATTCCACATCTAATTATCTTCTATTTCAGATGAGCTGAGCTAAAAGTTATATGACAGTAAACTGTTGCTTAATTTATTTTTTATTTATTTTGTTGATTACCAATAAGGGAAAGGTTAGGCCCAAAAAAACTAGTTTAACCATGTAACATTTTATATGCATGGCCAACTTTTAAGCCAGGAATATTTATCAAAGTTATGTTTGTACTCACCATCTTTATGTTATTTGTTCTTTGTCAAGGAGTGGGTCTTTCTTTGACATTATTTCATTTGTTTTGAATCATAAAGTTTTATTATATTTTTAATCTAAGACCAAAACATTGACCAGTCACCACTGGTCACATTGAAGGCTGTTGGCTGTTTTCCATTGTGGATTTTTAAATTGCTGATTAATGGTATTTATGTAGGTTGTGTTGTGAACACCTATTCCACATCTCAGTACATTCTATCAAATACTTGAATGGGTCATAAACATGGTTATATATGGATTTCATCGTCCTCTACAATGACAATCATACTTTTAAGACTGGTCTAATCTACTTTCAACCTGCAGAGTTCTTTTATATGATACTTACGAGCAAGTTTCCTTTGAGGGTCAACACAATGTCTTGGGAACATTCCGACCTGCAGAGTTCTTTTGTTTTGTCCCTTCCACCAGAAACAGTCTGGTCTATTAATAGAAAATTTAACATTATTCAAAATATTTGATCTTTCTAATCAATAGGTTTGGCAGAATTGACCAATAACAAGGTGACATATGTGTTGCAACAGCAGGAAGTAGGTGAACAACAGACCTGAGATCAAATCCTACATTATTGGCCCTGTACCTGATGCTGAATACCAAATATCAAGTGTATGTGATAAGAAACTGCTGAAAAAAACTGTTACAAAAATTATTTTCCTGCCCTGACCAGCCCACACCCAACATTCAGTTTAATCACCTGGGTTTATCAATCTGCAAAATCTAAACAAATATCGATAATGTTAGATGGATATTTATCGTTTAGCTGAAACATATTTACTTATCCTGGATTGGGAAACAAGCTTAATGCTTATGCAAATTCCTCTCCAGCTAGCAGTTTGCAAGCCAGGACTTTGTAGTAGCTCCAATTGAGCCTTCTCTTATCGAACTCTGCAAAGGGGTGTTTAACATGCATGGGGTATTGCTTTCCACATACACAGGACAAACTTTTTTCGTCCCTTCTGAAGGACTAGCATTATTTCTTTAGACCATCCTTCGTATGGTGTCAAGTGAAAGTCGGAAAATTGGTTCATGAAATTTTCACTCCGGATGTAAACCAAACCATGAACCTTGGTGTAAATAGCACAATGGATTAAGCACTACACCACCCGCTCTCTATTTATTGTTTTATGGGATAGTCCTCTCTGAAGACGACACCCAGACCTTCTTACCTGCCATCAATGATGGTGATATAATCTCCCTCCTCGACTCTCAGCTTGGCTTCTTCAGAAACGGTTGAATTACTTACCTGCCATCAATGATGGTGATATAATCTCCCTCCTCGACTCTCAGCTTAGCTTCTTCAGAGAATGGTTGAATTACTTACCTGCCATCAATGATAGTGATATAATCTCCCTCCTCGACTCTCAGCTTAGCTTCTTCAGAGAATGGTTGAATTACTTACCTGCCATCAATGATAGTGATATAATCTCCCTCCTCGACTCTCAGCTTAGCTTCTTCAGAGAATGGTTGAATTACTTACCTGCCATCAATGATAGTGATATAATCTCCCTCCTCGACTCTCAGCTTAGCTTCTTCAGAGAATGGTTGAATTACTTACCTGCCATCAATGATAGTGATATAATCTCCCTCCTCGACTCTCAGCTTAGCTTCTTCAGAGAATGGTTGAATTACTTACCTGCCATCAATGATAGTGATATAATCTCCCTCCTCGACTCTCAGCTTAGCTTCTTCAGAGAATGGTTGAATTACTTACCTGCCATCAATGATGGTGATATAATCTCCCTCCTCGACTCTCAGCTTAGCTTCTTCAGAGAATGGTTGAATTACTTACCTGCCATCAATGATAGTGATATAATCTCCCTCCTCGACTCTCAGCTTAGCTTCTTCAGAGAATGATTGAATTACTTTTACATCTTGTGGTCTGACCTGCATAGAAATAAAATTGATTTAAATACTGCAGTTTGATTGGACCAAATTTTTTTTCCATATCCCAATGCATAAACAAGAGTTGACACTAAAGTATGTCTCGCCTGTCGGCACCATCACAGAACTCATTGAAGGTCTAGCTGGGCCTTCAGAAAAGTTAAGGTCAAGGTCATGTGACAAATGACAGAATTCCATTTAACCATCACAAAAATGTCTGAAGTGTGTTCAAGATACAATAGTTATTGAGAAACAATGAAAAAAACAACATTCACTGAGTCATTCAACCATGAAAATGGGGTCAAGGTTACATTACATGGTGACACCATAATCCCCAAATATCAGATGCCTAGCTATAATTTACTCTTCACTTAACTCATTTTTCACCTAAAAATCATGTAAGTTCACAAAGTCACTGAACCATGAAAATGGGGTCATGGTCACACAACATGGTGTCAGTTGTGTAGACCAAAACCCCAAATGTCTGTATACCAAATATCAGATGTCTAGCTATTATACTTTTAACTTAATTTATTTTCCACAAAAGTTAAATTGTCCCAAAAATCATCTAAGTCCACAGAGTCACTGAACCATGAAAATGGGGTCAAGGTCAAATGGCATGGGGCCAGTTGCATAGACCATAACGCCAACTGTCTGTATACCAAATATCGGATGCCTAGCTATTATACTTTTCTTGCAATTCTTTTTGCACAAAAGTCTTACAAAGGGGTCTTTTGGCCTGAAAAAAACATCTAAGTTCACAGAGTCACTGAACCATGAAAATGGGGTCAGGGTCAAATGGCATGGGGCCAGTTGCGTAGACCATAATCCCAACTGTCTGTATACCAAATATCAGATGCCTAGCTATTATACTTTCCTTGTAATTCATTTTCCACAAAAGTTTTACAAAGGGGTCTTTTGGCCTGAAAAAAACATCTAAGTTCACAGAGTCGCTGAACCATGAAATTGGGGTCAGGGTCAAACGGCATGGTTCCAGTTGCGTAGACCATAACCCCAACTGTCTGTATACCAAATATCAGATGCCTAGCTATTATGCTTTTCTTGTAATTCATTTTCCACAAAAGTCTTACAAAGGGGTCTTTTGGCCTGAAAAAACATCTAAGTTCACAGAGTCGCTGAACCATGAAATTGGGGTCAGGGTCAAGCGGCATGGTGCCAGTTGCGTAGACCATAACCTCAACTGTCTGTATACCAAATATCAGATGCCTAGCTATTATACTTTTCTTGTAATTCATTTTCCACAAAAGTCTTACAAAAAAGTTTACGCCGTCGCCGCCGCCGGAAAATAATACCTATGTCTCGCCTTCAGCGACTAAAGTCGCAGGCGAGACAAAAATCATGGGGAAACACCCATTTTTTACAGGAAGTCACACTATTTAGTTTATTTATAAATAAAATTTTCATATTTTTGTAAATTTTATACAGATTTATTCATAAGGACTGACTATGATATTTTTTTCTTTCATTGGGGTATGATTTGTTTTGCACATTTAGTATAATAGGCTGAACCATGAAAATTAATACCCAACAAAAATAATGAAATCACAGTATTCAGCAGTCAAGCTTAAAGTCTCAACAATTAATGAAATCTGATCAATTTTCGATGACATTTAGCTTTTCACAGAAAAATACAAATTCTTACCCAATGTTGCATTTTTTCACATAAATAACACTTTATATCTCATTATAATTTAATTTCACAGGAGTGACATTCCTTATATATTTCTTCAACCTTTCAATTGCAATCTTTGCAAAAAGTTGGGTTTGGATCCTACTCTTATCAAATTCTACAAAGGGGTCTTGAACAATGGAATATTGCTCTCCTCATGTTTTACCCTTTATTCGTAATTAGTGAGTTATCTCCAATTTGCAAGAGTTATCCTCCATTACGGTAGGTATATTACATTGCAATGAATGGGAAAAATTAGATTTTCATTTTTTATAAATTATTTAATGGACTTATTGGACCTAGTTAGGTTAGAAAAACATGTTAAATACATGTTTGAAAATAACTGTAATTAACTGTTAGAATTTTTTTGACCAACTAAAAAATAAATGCAGATAAACTTAAATATTCCCACAGTAACCAATATAAAATACCTTCTAGAAAGAGAAGATAAATCTGCAAATGGGAGATAACTCACTATATACGAAAAGAGGGAATACAGTTATTTTGATACAAACCTCACAGAGAAAATCTTTGAGAGCAGGGAATGTTGGTCTATCTTGTGGTTTGTAGGACCAGCACTGAAGCATTAACTGGTATATATCATTGGGGCAATGTTCTGGGTGTGGGAGGCGTTTCCCTTCGACATCAATCAAATGTAATATCTGAAATAAAAGAAACCATAATGCATTAGGTATTATATATTAATCATCCTTCAAATTTCTGTGTAAATTTCAAAATCATCAAAACCTTATATTTCCTTCTTTTTCAGCCACTGGTGGCAAAATTCAAAATTACACATGTACATATATGTTTAACAAAATGATTAGTGATTGTTTTGGTTAGTATTTGGCTGGTTGCTGTACTGAGATGATCACCACCATAATATCCCTTATATGTCTCACAACCCTGTTGTGTTTTGTGTTACTACTGAACCATAAAATCACTATGGAAGGGGGGGGGTTGGCGTGCCATAAAACCTGGTTTAACACAACATCTTTTTTTTAAATGCCGGTACCACGTCAGAATCATTGGTTCTTCAATTTCTCTGGTATGTCTGCCTTAGTTGTTTTGTCTTTTCTCTTGCACAATAGAGATTGATCCTCTAAGTTTGGTAGTTTTGTCATTACCTTTTGATATTTGTCCTATCCTGTAGTCATAGGTTGATCTTTGTAATAATTTGGGTAACAGGATGGCATATTTTTGCTTTATAATCTTATGACCTTCATATTCATGTATTGTTTGACATTTTCAATCTTTTAGGTATAGTGTGATAAGTCATGAATAGATGAAATGTGCCTAAGGCATAGCAAAAAAATAAAGAAACCTTAAATTAACTAGAATGACAGTCTTCCATTGAAAACCTATGTCGTCTGTGTCTAGAAATATTCAGTAAACAGGAAGTAGATTAATAACGGGCAAAAAATACCTTTATACCATATAGTACTATAGAAGGAAGCTACATATTAAATATCAAGAGGCTGTGACCTGTAGTTGCCCGGAAAATTTGATGAAAATTTTTGTGAAGCTGCAGGACCACGGCGCAAGATGAGGGATAGTGTCAAAGTAACCCCTTTATGTAGCTTTGTAACACGTTGCAGGCGACATAAAATAGTGCCAGTTCTAAGGTATGATACCATATGAATACAAGAGGCTCCCAGGAGCCTGAATCGCTCACCTGACATATGTGCCTGAAGTAAAGGTTATAAGGCAAAATCGATTTAACGTTGAAAGGGTCATAAGATTCATAAGGGGGTCATCTGACAATATGGTAGATCTAAAAGTGCTGATCACTTTTGTTCTCAATCAAAATCTAAAAATCTGTCACCCTTTTTGAGTTATTTGCAAAAAAATGCAGTTTAACCTAATGTTCTATTTTTAGCCACAGCAGCCATATTTTACAACCAATCAAAAATCCCCACAACAGTTCTATACACCTAAAAATAATAAACAATAATACCATGTTTGGTTACATTTGGACTTAAAGTGTCAGAGGAGTTAACATTCTCAATATAAGGAAATGCAGTTAAAATGCTCAATTTTGACGTTCCAAGGGCAATAACTCCTCAAAGGAAAGGTCCTACAACGTTGACCCTGTTAAAAATTTTGTAGATCTTGATGCGCTTAACAATATGCAATTTAAATTTCTCCAATATCTTGTATAGTTTTCAAGATATTGAGCTAAACAGGTGCAAAATTTGCAAAAAATCCTCAAAAAGGGCAATAACTCATACATGGGTTGTTGGATTTTCTTCAAAATTTCAGAGCTGGTAGATCTTGAGGTGCTGATCACTTTTGTTTCCAATCAAAATTTTGAAATCTGTCACCGTTTTAGAGTTATTTGCAAAAAACTGCATTTTACCCCTATGTTCTATTTTTTAGCCACAGCAGCCATGTTTTACGACCAATCAAAAATCCCCACATCAGTTCTAAGCACCGAATGCTAATGAACAACCATACCAAGTTTGGTTGCAATTGGACTTATGGTGTCAGAGGAGTTAACGTTTTAAAAAGTTTACGGACGACGGACGACGGACGGACGACGGACGGACGACGGACGCCAAGTGATGACAATAGCTCACATGACCCTTCGGGTCAGGTGAGCTAATAACCAATATATACTGTATAATCATTTTTTTCATGGGGATAAAATTTTGTGGTTTAGAGCACAAAACTGATTTGGTGGGGACAAATTTTAGTGGATTTTTAATTTTGAAGTACAGTCTTCAACTAAATACTTAATATTTAAGGGGATTTGATTTTGTGGATTTCTCTTACCCACGAAATAAATGAAATTAAATACCCCATGAATATTTCTGCTTCTACAGTTATACCTGTGAACCATTGTATCCCATCCAAGGCTCTGAACCATACGTAAACATTTCCCAAAGTGTCACTCCAAACATCCATGTATCACTGGCATGTGAAAACACACGAATCTTCAAACTCTCTGGTGCACACCTGTAAAATATTATACATCCATAATCACTTGCAAAAATTTGGCAGGAAATCAGACTCCTCTAGATTTTACATTACTTTAACATTTTGGGCCTTACAAAGCATGAAGTTGTATCAATAATTTCAAGAAAAAATTTTGAACTGTTGGTTTTTAAGGTCAAGTCGAAGAAAGGAGTGACACCATGATTTTTTTTTATATTGACATATATTGTCGGGCATGAAAGCTAGATTCTAAATATCTAAATAAAAATGGGGGTCACCGACTTTGTTTTTCCACTATTTAACTTTAAAATCGGGTCTCTTTCTACTAAAATTAGTATAGAATATATAGAGAATTCCGTAAAATAATTCCGTAGTCAGACAAAATAATACTAAAAAAATTCCTCACCATGAACTTTTTTCTAAAACAGATATGCTGTAGCTATGATTTTGAGCTTTACAACCATGTATAGAAAAATATGGGTCACCGATTTCGTTTTGTCTCTATTTGCGTCCGAGTGTGACATAATGTTGAAAAATATGTGTTTTTTTCTACGACGTCTTGCTTGACTTCGACGTTATTTAGATCGTCTTTCAATAAAATTCGACTTGAAATTTTTCTAGATTGCTAATAAAACATAACGCTTTTCGAGAATGCGCAGCTTATGCTGTTTATTCTATTTTTATATTTTTTTGCCTACAAGTGTGTTAGAAATTTTGAAAGATGCAGCTTACTAAAAAAATCTTTCTCTTCACAGTTTATGTTTAGTTACATATATTTGAATCTTTTATATGAAATACACCAATTAGACGGTTTTTTTTATATAAGACAGTATTACCGGGGCTGTATTCTGTTATCCTATGTTATGTACAAGAAAAGTACTAATTTGGCTTTAAAACTGAAGCTCAATTTTTCCCCTGCATTTCTTACATTTTCGCTGCATTGAGTAAGATTCTAACATTTAAATGTTTAACATTACGGCACTGTAACAAGCAAGAACAGAACCCCCGTCGAGCGGCAAAAATTTTAAGTCTGCTCGTTAATCAGGAAGTAGATAATCGTCAGATATCAGAACGCATACTGCCATATGAGAACCCTTCACGGAGCAAAGGGGAATTTAGAACCGGCGTGCCGGATGCGCGCCCTCCTGTTTGACAGAAAATTTTGGTTATGAACTGTATGAAACAAGAGGCACCACCACACTCCCGTTTAAAAATTTCTGGACCCACTGCAATGAAGCTAAATACTAAATATGGAAGGCCTTAGACTAATAATAGCTAAGATTCTATTACGGAAAAGTGTGAGGGACGGACGCCCCGCATTTCTCACCATCGGAGACTAAAAAAAAAGATAGTTAACTCAGGCAGTTGAGACTATCGTTTAAGATATACATTTTCAGACCCATGTCGAGGCTAATTTGACCAAACTCTGCTAAGAGGTCTTACGTGCATAGAATATTGCTCTCCGCATACACGTACGGGACAACCCTTTTTGTCGTTTCCGAAGTACTGTTTTATAAACAATTTTGGATAATTGCAAATAATGGGTTATTTTTTTGTCGGACTTTATTCCCCTGTTGACATGTTGTATATGAATGCATGGAGTAAATTTGCATGATGAAAAATTCAAGGATTCTTTAAATTGTTCTATCCACCATTAGTCAGGTTGTTATATATGTATCATTGATTCCGGCTGTGCATCGTATTGAGTACGGATATATTATTACTTCGATCATATTTTTTACAGTCATTAGAATAGAGGACAGAAGACTTAAGAAAACATGTTAATATTTGGTTGTTTTTTTTCTAAGTGTTTGTTTGTTTTGTTTTTATGCTCCGCAGGTATAAGTATGTTGTTTAACACGTGTCCAGTCGTCTGTCACGGTCCGTCACGCAAGTTTTCAGGGCTTTTCTACATTTTTCCACATGCTTGAAGATATTGAGCAAATTTCTTGAATATCGTGTATGAGAGTCTATCAAGATGATTTACATATCGATAACGATGGTCTTAGAAAATGTTACGAAAATAGCAGTTTTCCGGACGTTTTTTCTACAATTGTTTTCAAACATCGCGGGGGCATCATATGTGTCTTACAATCAAACAACATAGCTACCTGTAGTTTAAATGATGGCCGCGATGAAGAAATCTATTCTTTTACTCTAAACATCTTATTCTGGCCAGTTTATTTGATCGGATCTGGTTGAGTAGCCATTCCATAATGGGATGATAGCGTCTTTTTTTAAATTCAACTTTTAATAAAAATACAAACTTTGAATTTCTAATTGTATTTTTGAAAAGTAAAAAAATATGATTACGGGAAAATCGTAAAATACAAATTTGTTATACTTGACTTCTAACGACCAAGACTAAAACGGAAATAAGACATTTCTTAACTACGCTTGGCCGACCTAAAAAATAAGGATATTTCTTCTTGTTGTGATGGTTAATAATATATAAGTAAGGCCAATTGACTTAGTGTCAATCTTGACTATGCATAATTTACAAAAGATATTTACCATAGAAATGGTAGCATTTTGTTAAACGGAAAGTAGATGAGCAACAGGCCTGAAATGAATCCTACGACACGGGACCCTTTGTTAATGCTGCATACCAAATATCAAGAAGCTATAATAAGTTATTGCTAAAAAAAAAAAACAGTTACAAATTTTTCCCTGCCCGCCGTCCGACTATTTTACAACCAAAATATTCATTTCATACCAAGATATGGATAAAAATGTCGTCCTTTTAAGATATTTGCATTTTTTTTCTGCCGAACGAACTGACAAAAAATGGTCATCGGATTGTTCGTCTGTCTGTTAATCAAAGTTTGTGTTATTTGGACTGATTTCAGTTGGTTGAATTTTTTTAAAAATATTTACAATTTTTGTTTGTTTATGTTGAAATTTTTGCACCCCAAAAGAAATTGTTCTTTTCAGAATCTTATTAGGCTTTTGAAGTACAATTACGACAAAAGACCCCGTGTGGTATCGATTGTGTCACCAGAATTCATAGTTTTGTCTGCCTATACATGTAACAGATTTCTGTCAATAAATATATCAGGCGCTGATCCAAGGAGAGGCGTATAGGGTGTATACCCCTCTAAAACTGACAAAGTATATGGTTTTTTTTCACGTAAACAAAAAAAAATCGCACCTCGCTTCGCCTGGCGAAAAACAACAACAATATTTTTTACGCCTCCCCTAAACTAAACTAAACTTGTAATACTATTATATAATATGCCGGATTGAAAAGAAATTGATAAAAATAGTCAGCAAAATTATATTATATGAATCATAGAGTCTCTAAACAGAAAAACACAAATCAAACAGAAACAAAAAAACAACAGAAAAGGGAAAAAAAAGAAGATGGAATCAACATAAAAATATCAAATATGTTCAGAACTTTACAATGTTCAAATTGAAAGTAGGTCCATTCCACTCAGACCTTGAACGTCATAAAAGATGACGACGTCGTCAATAGAAAAGGGGCGTGTCCGACGGATTTGTAAACAAGTGACGCTAGATGGCGTTGACTTACTTCAACTTGACCTTAAGGTCTATTATACTATCAGGAAATGTCATAAAAAGTAGGGGTCAGTGTGCATAAATTCTTCAGTGTTTAAAGGTATAGTCCAGAGGATTCCCAAATCGGACTGAAATTCTGAATCATAAAGAGTGACCATCCTAGCTACAAAAATGTAGATCCTATGACATCTTTGGTTGGGCGAAGCTTCAATGCGGTCCCATTACTCTTCATGGAGCACATTGAATTTTGTAACCAAACTTACACAAAGCTTTTAAATGGTACAGAATAACTTAAAACTTCACAAATAAATAGCATTGTTTTTCAGACTTGGCGTATACATTTTGGATCTGTCTGACCAAATGGCACTTTCCATTTTTTTCTCTATTTGGCCGTGTTTACACTAGAGGAAAAAGATCGATCTTTTTGGAGATCGATTAAAAAAGCATCGATCTCTCACTAATGTAAACACTTTAAATCGATTGCAATCGATTTAAAAATAGTCCAGTTCAGGAGGTGGTTTATAATACATCGATTCAAAATAAACCAATCTATTTTTTGGTGTAAACACGTTGAAATCGATTGCAATCGATTTAAAATACGCAAATGATAAGTACCCATGTATGGCGCCAAATATCCACGTGTATTTTTCCCGGGTATTTTTCTTGGAGTTAAGTTCAAGACGAAAAACATAATAAGCTTATGTTTTTTGGAAAAAAACTTCTTCTATAACGTAGCAAGCCGAGTTGTTGGTCTTCTCTAAAGTCTTTTAAGTCTTTCTTGTCGGTTCTTCTCATTGGTCATTTTCATTATTCGTGACCGCTCTAACATCCGAGAAATCAACAGAAAGAATAAAGGAATAAACGGCGAATAGTATTGTTCTTTTACGTACATGGTCGATTGTGTAAAGACCATATGTAAATGCAGCACACGAGTATATGTGATAACCGCGGAAAAAATGTGCATAAATACGTTCTAAAAATAATTATTTGTTTACATATGACAGTTAAACCTATCGATTTATATGATAGTGTAAACGTAGCGATTTAAAATAAATCGATTGCAATCGATTTTGCCTTGTGTAATCTGAACGCAAAACGGTTTGTATATAGATCAATTTTATTTGAATCGATTCTTAATAGCTCTAGTGTAAACACGGTCTTTGTTCAGCTAAAATATTTCAAATTTTCTGTCTGACTGAATGAAAATCTGTCTGACATTCAGTTTGATCAGACACTTTTTGCCATGTCTGGTTTCTATGAAGATTTTAACTAAAAACCATAGATAACATTCAGTTTGATAAATAACATTACAATATTTAGTATTCTGATCCTGAACTTTTGTTATAAAATTATAAAGATCAAAAGTCTTTAAAACTATCTTTTCACAAAAAAGAAGGAATGTGTCCATAGGACACGGATGCCCCCGCTAGGCCCCAAACAGGAAGTAGATGTCTGACAGACAAGAAAGTCGCTTAGGACATACAGTTTGTCATACTGAACCAACCTACCAAGTTTCAAGTCATTCTCATGTACGGTTGCTGAGAAAAGCTTGACGGAAATTTTCATAGTCATGTTCACATATTTTCACATGGCCTAAGTCCCAAACAGGAAGTAGATGTCCGACAGGTCTCAAAATCGCTTAAGACGTACTGTTTGTCATACTGAACCATCCTACCAAGTTTCAAGTCATTCTCATGTACGTTTGCTGAGAAAAGCTTGACGGAAATTTTCATAGTCATTTTCACATATTTTCACATGGCCTAAGTCCCAAACAGGAAGTAGATGTCCGACAGGTCTCAAAATCGATTAGGATGTACTGTTTGTCATACTGAACCATCCTACCAAGTTTCAAGTCATTCTCATGTACGGTTGCTGAGAAAAGCTTGACGGAAATTCGTACGGACGGACGTACGGACGTACATACGGACGGACATGAGTAAAACTTAATGCCCCCCGACATGTGGTCGCGGGGACATAAAAACTTAGCATGAAGTGTCCAAAAATTTTAACTGACTTTGTCATAAGTATAGTAATACTGTATTAGCAACATTTAAGTACCAGATACAACTTCTAATGAATTGAAATACGCCAAGTGTGATTCACTTAAGGCCTTGCCCCATTAGGAGTAATGGGACTGGCCAATTGTAGCTCCACCCAACAAAAGATGTTAAAGGAGATACATTATTGTAGCTAATGAACATCCTTAAACAAATTGCCTGTGTAAAATCTAAGAGGTCAATTTTTAATTTCATGGTTTTAACGAATGTAAAATTAACACTTCATTGGGTTCTTTTTTTCAAGGATGACTGCCACAAAAACCATGAAAATTAGTAACCCACAAAAAATAAAAAAAGGAATGTGTCCATGGGACACGGATGCCCCCGCTTGGCCCCAAACAGGAAGTAGATGTCCCTGAAAGTTGCTTAGGATGTACAGTTTGTCATATTGAACCATCCTACCAAGTTTCAAAGCATACCCATGTACACTTTCTGAGAAAAGTTTGACGGAAATTTTCAAGTTGATTTTTATAAAATTTTCAGTCATGTAAACATATTTTCACATTTGCCTAAGTCCTAAACAGGAAGTAGATGTCCGACAGGTCTCAAAATTGCTTAGGACATATTGTTTATTATACTGAACAATCCTCGTAAGTTTCAAATCAGTCTCATGTATGGTTCCTGAGAAAAGCTTGACGGAAATTTTCAAAGTCATATTCACATATTTTCACATTGACCTAAGTCCCAAACAGGAAGTAGATGTCCAACAGGTCTCAAAATTGCTTAGGACGTATAGTTTGTCATACTGAACAATCCTAAGAAGTTTCAAATTATTCTCATGTACGGTTACTGAGAAAAGTTTGATAGAAATTCGTACGGACGGACGGACATGAGTAAAACTTAATGCCCCCCGACATGTCGTCGCGGGGGCATAAAAATGAAACCACAGTAATAATTTATGAGGTGATGATGACTCATCAAGCAAATAGTACTTTCTTCTGTTGAAAATTGGAATAAAAAGTAATAAGATCAGATTCTGAAGACTTACCAAGCAAATGGTACTTTTTTTCTGTTCTGACAAAAACACAGAAATTTATCTTTTATAGACCTTGAGCCAATCACAAACAGTGAGCAGAAACCATGGAAATTGGTACCCCATGAATAATAATGAAACCACAGTAATACAATGAGGTTCTGATGACCTACCAAGCAAATGGTACTTTCTTCTGTTCTGACATAACATAGTGGTCCTCTTGGTTAGGTAATGCCCTCATTAGCCCAAAGTCTCCGATCTTTACCTGAAAACACAGAAATTTAACTTTCAGTAGTGAATTTCAGCTACAATATAATGAGATTTGGAAAAAGTTCATGCAACACAAATTACAAATGAAGCAGCAAATAAAAATTAAACCATGAAAACAGCCTAGTAGTCATTGAAGATAAGAAGATATTTGTTTTTTTATATATTCTTTTTAAAGCGTCTACCCGTACCTATCAAAGCACAATTGTGATATACAACTCGAGTTTCACAATAATCTCTGTAGAAAAATCCAAAAGTTTTGACACATACCCGGTACAGAATACCATCTGCAGAATTTAACATATATATTATTTGCATTGCATTTAAAAATATGTTACTTTGTTTCATTTGCAATGGAAGACGGATGTTTGGTGCCATAAACCTGGTTTAACCCATCACATTTCTTTTGAAATGCTGGTTCAAAGTCAGGATTATTTGCGATCTTCTATTTCTCTGGTAGTATTTTGCCTCGTTTTGTTTTTTCTCTTGGACATTCCAGATTTATCATCCCAGTTAGTTAGTTTATTTTATTAACTTTATTTATCAGCATACTAAAATGTTTAAAGGACATAGATCTTACCTTATCCGGAGGTGAAAGTAATACATTCCTACAGGCCAGATCTCTGTGGATGAATCGTTTAGACTCTAGGTAGCTCATTCCTTACCTTATCAGGGGGTGACAGTAATACATTCCTACAGGCCAGATCTCTGTGGATGAATCGTTTAGACTCTAGGTAGCTCATTCCTTACCTTATCAGGAGGTGACAGTAATACATTCCTACAGGCCAGATCTCTGTGGATGAAACGTTTAGACTCTAGGTAGCTCATTCCTTACCTTATCAGGAGGTGACAGTAATACATTCCTACAGGCCAGATCTCTGTGGATGAAACATTTAGACTCTAGGTAGCTCATTCCTTACCTTATCAGGAGGTGACAGTAATACATTCCTACAGGCCAGATCTCTGTGAATGAAACGTTTAGACTCTAGGTAGCTCATTCCTTACCTTATCAGGGGGTGACAGTAATACATTTCTACAGGCCAGATCTCTGTGGATGAATCGTTTAGACTCTAGGTAGCTCATTCCTTACCTTATCAGGAGGTGACAGTAATACATTCCTACAGGCCAGATCTCTGTGGATGAAACGTTTAGACTCTAGGTAGCTCATTCCTTACCTTATCAGGAGGTGACAGTAATACATTCCTACAGGCCAGATCTCTGTGGATGAATCCTTTAGACTCTAGGTAGCTCATTCCTTACCTTATCAGGAGGTGACAGTAATACATTCCTACAGGCCAGATCTCTGTGGATGAATTGTTTAGACTCTAGGTAGCTCATTCCTTACCTTATCAGGGGGTGACAGTAATACATTCCTACAGGCCAGATCTCTGTGGATGAATCGTTTAGACTCTAGGTAGCTCATTCCTTACCTTATCAGGGGGTGACAGTAATACATTTCTACAGGCCAGATCTCTGTGGATGAATCGTTTAGACTCTAGGTAGCTCATTCCTTACCTTATCAGGAGGTGACAGTAATACATTCCTACAGGCCAGATCTCTGTGGATGAAACGTTTAGACTCTAGGTAGCTCATTCCTTACCTTATCAGGGGGTGACAGTAATACATAGCTACAGGCCAGATCTCTGTGGATGAATCATTTAGACTCTAGGTAGCTCATTCCTTACCTTATCAGGGTGTGACAGTAATACATTCCTACAGGCCAGATCTCTGTGGATGAAACGTTTAGACTCTAGGTAGCTCATTCCTTACCTTATCAGGAGGTGACAGTAATACATTCCTACAGGCCAGATCTCTGTGGATGAATCGTTTAGACTCTAGGTAGCTCATTCCTTACCTTATCAGGGGGTGACAGTAATACATTCCTACAGGCCAGATCTCTGTGGATGAATCGTTTAGACTCTAGGTAGCTCATTCCTTACCTTATCAGGAGGTGACAGTAATACATTCCTACAGGCCAGATCTCTGTGGATGAAACGTTTAGACTCTAGGTAGCTCATTCCTTACCTTATCAGGGGGTGACAGTAATACATTCCTACAGGCCAGATCTCTGTGGATGAAACGTTTAGACTCTAGGTAGCTCATTCCTTACCTTATCAGGGGGTGACAGTAATACATTCCTACAGGCCAGATCTCTGTGGATGAATCATTTAGACTCTAGGTAGCTCATTCCTTACCTTATCAGGGGGTGACAGTAATACATTCCTACAGGCCAGATCTCTGTGGATGAAACGTTTAGACTCTAGGTAGCTCATTCCTTACCTTATCAGGAGGTGACAGTAATACATTCCTACAGGCCAGATCTCTGTGGATGAAACATTTAGACTCTAGGTAGCTCATTCCTTACCTTATCAGGAGGTGACAGTAATACATTCCTACAGGCCAGATCTCTGTGGATGAATCCTTTAGACTCTAGGTAGCTCATTCCTTACCTTATCAGGGGGTGACAGTAATACATTCCTACAGGCCAGATCTCTGTGGATGAAACGTTTAGACTCTAGGTAGCTCATTCCTTACCTTATCAGGGGGTGACAGTAATACATTCCTACAGGCCAGATCTCTGTGGATGAATCGTTTAGACTCTAGGTAGCTCATTCCTTACCTTATCAGGAGGTGACAGTAATACATTCCTACAGGCCAGATCTCTGTGAATGAAACGTTTAGACTCTAGGTAGCTCATTCCTTACCTTATCAGGGGGTGACAGTAATACATTTCTACAGGCCAGATCTCTGTGGATGAATCGTTTAGACTCTAGGTAGCTCATTCCTTACCTTATCAGGGGGAGACAGTAATACATTCCTACAGGCCAGATCTCTGTGGATGAAACATTTAGACTCTAGGTAGCTCATTCCTTACCTTATCAGGGGGTGACAGTAATACATTCCTACAGGCCAGATCTCTGTGGATGAATCGTTTAGACTCTAGGTAGCTCATTCCTTACCTTATCAGGAGGTGACAGTAATACATTCCTACAGGCCAGATCTCGGTGGATGAATCGTTTAGACTCTAGGTAGCTCATTCCTTACCTTATCAGGGGGTGACAGTAATACATTCCTACAGGCCAGATCTCTGTGGATGAAACATTTAGACTCTAGGTAGCTCATTCCTTACCTTATCAGGAGGTGACAGTAATACATTTCTACAGGCCAGATCTCTGTGGATGAAACATTTAGACTCTAGGTAGCTCATTCCTTACCTTATCAGGAGGTGACAGTAATACATTCCTACAGGCCAGATCTCTGTGGATGAAACATTTAGACTCTAGGTAGCTCATTCCTTACCTTATCAGGGGGTGACAGTAATACATTCCTACAGGCCAGATCTCTGTGGATGAAACGTTTAGACTCTAGGTAGCTCATTCCTTACCTTATCAGGAGGTGACAGTAATACATTCCTACAGGCCAGATCTCTGTGGATGAATCGTTTAGACTCTAGGTAGCTCATTCCTTACCTTATCAGGAGGTGACAGTAATACATTCCTACAGGCCAGATCTCGGTGGATGAATCGTTTAGACTCTAGGTAGCTCATTCCTTACCTTATCAGGAGGTGACAGTAATACATTCCTACAGGCCAGATCTCTGTGGATGAATCGTTTAGACTCTAGGTAGCTCATTCCTTACCTTATCAGGGGGTGACAGTAATACATTCCTACAGGCCAGATCTCTGTGGATGAAACGTTTAGACTCTAGGTAGCTCATTCCTTACCTTATCAGGAGGTGACAGTAATACATTCCTACAGGCCAGATCTCGGTGGATGAAACGTTAAGACTCTAGGTAGCTCATTCCTTACCTTATCAGGGGGTGACAGTAATACATTCCTACAGGCCAGATCTCGGTGGATGAATCGTTTAGACTCTAGGTAGCTCATTCCTTACCTTATCAGGAGGTGACAGTAATACATTCCTACAGGCCAGATCTCTGTGGATGAAACGTTTAGACTCTAGGTAGCTCATTCCTTACCTTATCAGGAGGTGACAGTAATACATTCCTACAGGCCAGATCTCTGTGGATGAATCCTTTAGACTCTAGGTAGCTCATTCCTTACCTTATCAGGAGGTGACAGTAATACATTCCTACAGGCCAGATCTCTGTGGATGAATCGTTTAGACTCTAGGTAACTCATTCCTTACCTTATCAGGGGGTGACAGTAATACATTCCTACAGGCCAGATCTCTGTGGATGAATCATTTAGACTCTAGGTAGCTCATTCCTTACCTTATCAGGGGGTGACAGTAATACATTCCTACAGGCCAGATCTCTGTGGATGAAACGTTTAGACTCTAGGTAGCTCATTCCTTACCTTATCAGGGGGTGACAGTAATACATTCCTACAGGCCAGATCTCTGTGGATGAATCGTTTAGACTCTAGGTAGCTCATTCCTTACCTTATCAGGAGGTGACAGTAATACATTCCTACAGGCCAGATCTCTGTGGATGAAACGTTTAGACTCTAGGTAGCTCATTCCTTACCTTATCAGGAGGTGACAGTAATACATTCCTACAGGCCAGATCTCTGTGGATGAATTGTTTAGACTCTAGGTAACTCATTCCTTACCTTATCAGGGGGTGACAGTAATACATTCCTACAGGCCAGATCTCTGTGGATGAATCGTTTAGACTCTAGGTAGCTCATTCCTTACCTTATCAGGAGGTGACAGTAATACATTCCTACAGGCCAGATCTCTGTGGATGAAACATTTAGACTCTAGGTAGCTCATTCCTTACCTTATCAGGAGGTGACAGTAATACATTCCTACAGGCCAGATCTCGGTGGATGAATCGTTTAGACTCTAGGTAGCTCATTCCTTACCTTATCAGGGGGTGACAGTAATACATTCCTACAGGCCAGATCTCTGTGGATGAATCGTTTAGACTCTAGGTAGCTCATTCCTTACCTTATCAGGGGGTGACAGTAATACATTCCTACAGGCCAGATCTCTGTGGATGAATCGTTTACACTCTAGGTAGCTCATTCCTTACCTTATCAGGGGGTGACAGTAATACATTCCTACAGGCCAGATCTCTGTGGATGAATCGTTTAGACTCTAGGTAGCTCATTCCTTACCTTATCAGGGGGTGACAGTAATACATTCCTACAGGCCAGATCTCTGTGGATGAAACGTTTAGACTCTAGGTAGCTCATTCCTTACCTTATCAGGGGGTGACAGTAATACATTCCTACAGGCCAGATCTCTGTGGATGAATCGTTTAGACTCTAGGTAGCTCATTCCTTACCTTATCAGGAGGTGACAGTAATACATTCCTACAGGCCAGATCTCTGTGGATGAATCGTTTAGACTCTAGGTAGCTCATTCCTTACCTTATCAGGGGGTGACAGTAATACATTCCTACAGGCCAGATCTCTGTGGATGAATCGTTTAGACTCTAGGTAACTCATTCCTTACCTTATCAGGGGGTGACAGTAATACATTCCTACAGGCCAGATCTCTGTGGATGAATCGTTTAGACTCTAGGTAGCTCATTCCTTACCTTATCAGGAGGTGACAGTAATACATTTCTACAGGCCAGATCTCTGTGGATGAATCGTTTAGACTCTAGGTAGCTCATTCCTTACCTTATCAGGGGGTGACAGTAATACATTCCTACAGGCCAGATCTCTGTGGATGAATCGTTTAGACTCTAGGTAGCTCATTCCTTACCTTATCAGGAGGTGACAGTAATACATTCCTACAGGCCAGATCTCTGTGGATGAATCGTTTAGACTCTAGGTAGCTCATTCCTTACCTTATCAGGGGGTGACAGTAATACATTCCTACAGGCCAGATCTCTGTGGATGAATCGTTTAGACTCTAGGTAGCTCATTCCTTACCTTATCAGGGGGTGACAGTAATACATTCCTACAGGCCAGATCTCTGTGGATGAAACGTTTAGACTCTAGGTAGCTCATTCCTTACCTTATCAGGAGGTGACAGTAATACATTCCTACAGGCCAGATCTCTGTGGATGAATCGTTTAGACTCCAGGTAGCTCATTCCTTACCTTATCGGGGGGTGACAGTAATACATTCCTACAGGCCAGATCTCTGTGGATGAAACGTTTAGACTCTAGGTAGCTCATTCCTTACCTTATCAGGAGGTGACAGTAATACATTCCTACAGGCCAGATCTCTGTGGATGAATCGTTTAGACTCTAGGTAGCTCATTCCTTACCTTATCAGGGGGTGACAGTAATACATTCCTACAGGCCAGATCTCTGTGGATGAATCGTTTAGACTCTAGGTAGCTCATTCCTTACCTTATCAGGGGGAGACAGTAATACATTCCTACAGGCCAGATCTCAGTGGATGAATCGTTTAGACTCTAGGTAGCTCATTCCTTACCTTATCAGGAGGTGACAGTAATACATTCCTACAGGCCAGATCTCTGTGGATGAATCGTTTAGACTCTAGGTAGCTCATTCCTTACCTTATCAGGGGGTGACAGTAATACATTCCTACAGGCCAGATCTCTGTGGATGAATCGTTTAGACTCTAGGTAGCTCATTCCTTACCTTATCAGGGGGTGACAGTAATACATGTCTACAGGCCAGATCTCTGTGGATGAATCGTTTAGACTCTAGGTAACTCATTCCTTACCTTATCAGGGGGTGACAGTAATACATTCCTACAGGCCAGATCTCTGTGGATGAATCGTTTAGACTCTAGGTAGCTCATTCCTTACCTTATCAGGGGGTGACAGTAATACATTCCTACAGGCCAGATCTCTGTGGATGAATCGTTTAGACTCTAGGTAGCTCATTCCTTACCTTATCAGGGGGTGACAGTAATACATTCCTACAGGCCAGATCTCTGTGGATGAATCGTTTAGACTCTAGGTAGCTCATTCCTTACCTTATCAGGGGGTGACAGTAATACATTCCTACAGGCCAGATCTCTGTGGATGAATCGTTTAGACTCTAGGTAGCTCATTCCTTACCTTATCAGGGGGTGACAGTAATACATTCCTACAGGCCAGATCTCTGTGGATGAAACGTTTAGACTCTAGGTAGCTCATTCCTTACCTTATCAGGAGGTGACAGTAATACATTCCTACAGGCCAGATCTCTGTGGATGAATCGTTTAGACTCCAGGTAGCTCATTCCTTACCTTATCGGGGGGTGACAGTAATACATTCCTACAGGCCAGATCTCTGTGGATGAAACGTTTAGACTCTAGGTAGCTCATTCCTTACCTTATCAGGAGGTGACAGTAATACATTCCTACAGGCCAGATCTCTGTGGATGAATCGTTTAGACTCTAGGTAGCTCATTCCTTACCTTATCAGGGGGTGACAGTAATACATTCCTACAGGCCAGATCTCTGTGGATGAATCGTTTAGACTCTAGGTAGCTCATTCCTTACCTTATCAGGGGGAGACAGTAATACATTCCTACAGGCCAGATCTCAGTGGATGAATCGTTTAGACTCTAGGTAGCTCATTCCTTACCTTATCAGGAGGTGACAGTAATACATTCCTACAGGCCAGATCTCTGTGGATGAATCGTTTAGACTCTAGGTAGCTCATTCCTTACCTTATCAGGGGGTGACAGTAATACATTCCTACAGGCCAGATCTCTGTGGATGAATCGTTTAGACTCTAGGTAGCTCATTCCTTACCTTATCAGGGGGTGACAGTAATACATGTCTTCAGGCCAGATCTCTGTGGATGAATCGTTTAGACTCTAGGTAACTCATTCCTTACCTTATCAGGGGGTGACAGTAATACATTCCTACAGGCCAGATCTCTGTGGATGAATCGTTTAGACTCTAGGTAGCTCATTCCTTACCTTATCAGGGGGTGACAGTAATACATTCCTACAGGCCAGATCTCTGTGGATGAATCGTTTAGACTCTAGGTAGCTCATTCCTTACCTTATCAGGGGGTGACAGTAATACATTCCTACAGGCCAGATCTCTGTGGATGAATCGTTTAGACTCTAGGTAGCTCATTCCTTACCTTATCAGGGGGTGACAGTAATACATTCCTACAGGCCAGATCTCTGTGGATGAAACGTTTAGACTCTAGGTAGCCCATTCCTTACCTTATCAGGAGGTGACAGTAATACATTCCTACAGGCCAGATCTCTGTGGATGAATCGTTTAGACTCTAGGTAGCTCATTCCTTACCTTATCAGGGGGTGACAGTAATACATTCCTACAGGCCAGATCTCTGTGGATGAATCTTTTAGACTCTAGGTAGCTCATTCCTTACCTTATCAGGGGGTGACAGTAATACATTCCTACAGGCCAGATCTCTGTGGATGAAACGTTTAGACTCTAGGTAGCTCATTCCTTACCTTATCAGGGGGTGACAGTAATACATTCCTACAGGCCAGATCTCTGTGGATGAAACGTTTAGACTCTAGGTAGCTCATTCCTTACCTTATCAGGGGGTGACAGTAATACATTCCTACAGGCCAGATCTCTATGGATGAATCGTTTAGACTCTAGGTAGCTCATTCCTTACCTTATCAGGGGGTGACAGTAATACATTCCTACAGGCCAGATCTCTGTGGATGAATCGTTTACACTCTAGGTAGCTCATTCCTTACCTTATCAGGGGGTGACAGTAATACATTCCTACAGGCCAGATCTCTGTGGATGAATCGTTTAGACTCTAGGTAGCTCATTCCTTACCTTATCAGGGGGTGACAGTAATACATTCCTACAGGCCAGATCTCTGTGGATGAAACGTTTAGACTCTAGGTAGCTCATTCCTTACCTTATCAGGGGGTGACAGTAATACATTCCTACAGGCCAGATCTCTGTGGATGAATCGTTTAGACTCTAGGTAGCTCATTCCTTACCTTATCAGGAGGTGACAGTAATACATTCCTACAGGCCAGATCTCTGTGGATGAATCGTTTAGACTCTAGGTAGCTCATTCCTTACCTTATCAGGAGGTGACAGTAATACATTCCTACAGGCCAGATCTCTGTGGATGAATCGTTTAGACTCTAGGTAACTCATTCCTTACCTTATCAGGGGGTGACAGTAATACATTCCTACAGGCCAGATCTCTGTGGATGAATCGTTTAGACTCTAGGTAGCTCATTCCTTACCTTATCAGGAGGTGACAGTAATACATTTCTACAGGCCAGATCTCTGTGGATGAATCGTTTAGACTCTAGGTAGCTCATTCCTTACCTTATCAGGAGGTGACAGTAATACATTTCTACAGGCCAGATCTCTGTGGATGAATCGTTTAGACTCTAGGTAGCTCATTCCTTACCTTATCAGGAGGTGACAGTAATACATTTCTACAGGCCAGATCTCTGTGGATGAATCGTTTAGACTCTAGGTAGCTCATTCCTTACCTTATCAGGGAGTGACAGTAATACATTCCTACAGGCCAGATCTCTGTGGATGAATCGTTTAGACTCTAGGTAGCTCATTCCTTACCTTATCAGGAGGTGACAGTAATACATTCCTACAGGCCAGATCTCTGTGGATGAATCGTTTAGACTCTAGGTAGCTCATTCCTTACCTTATCAAGAGGTGACAGTAATACATTCCTACAGGCCAGATCTCTGTGGATGAATCGTTTAGACTCTAGGTAGCTCATTCCTTACCTTATCAAGAGGTGACAGTAATACATTCCTACAGGCCAGATCTCTGTGGATGAATCGTTTAAACTCTAGGTAGCTCATTCCTTACCTTATCAGGGGGTGACAGTAATACATTCCTACAGGCCAGATCTCTGTGGATGAATCGTTTAGACTCTAGGTAGCTCATTCCTTACCTTATCAGGGGGTGACAGTAATACATTCCTACAGGCCAGATCTCTGTGGATGAATCTTTTAGACTCTAGGTAACTCATTCCTTACCTTATCAGGAGGTGACAGTAATACATTCCTACAGGCCAGATCTCTGTGGATGAATCGTTTAGACTCTAGGTAGTTCATTCCTTACCTTATCAGGAGGTGACAGTAATACATTCCTACAGGCCAGATCTCTGTGGATGAATCGTTCAGACTCTAGGTAGCTCATTCCTTACCTTATCAGGGGGTGACAGTAATACATTCCTACAGGCCAGATCTCTGTGGATGAAACGTTTAGACTCTAGGTAACTCATTCCTTACCTTATCAGGGGGTGACAGTAATACATTCCTACAGGCCAGATCTCTGTGGATGAATCGTTTAGACTCTAGGTAGCTCATTCCTTACCTTATCAGGGGGTGACAGTAATACATTCCTACAGGCCAGATCTCTGTGGATGAATCGTTTAGACTCTAGATAGCTCATTCCTTACCTTATCAGGGGGTGACAGTAATACATTCCTACAGGCCAGATCTCTGTGGATGAAACGTTTAGACTCTAGGTAGCTCATTCCTTACCTTATCAGGGGGTGACAGTAATACATTCCTACAGGCCAGATCTCTGTGGATGAATCGTTTAGACTCTAGGTAGCTCATTCCTTACCTTATCAGGGGGTGACAGTAATACATGTCTACAGGCCAGATCTCTGTGGATGAATCGTTTAGACTCTAGGTAGCTCATTCCTTACCTTATCAGGAGGTGACAGTAATACATGTCTACAGGCCAGATCTCTGTGGATGAATCGTTTAGACTCTAGGTAGCTCATTCCTTACCTTATCAGGGGGTGACAGTAATACATTCCTACAGGCCAGATCTCTGTGAATGAATCTTTTAGACTCTAGGTAGCTCATTCCTTACCTTATCAGGGGGTGACAGTAATACATTCCTACAGGCCAGATCTCTGTGAATGAATCTTTTAGACTCTAGGTAGCTCATTCCTTACCTTATCAGGAGGTGACAGTAATACATTCCTACAGGCCAGATCTCTGTGGATGAATCGTTTAGACTCTAGGTAGCTCATTCCTTACCTTATCAGGAGGTGACAGTAATACATTCCTACAGGCCAGATCTCTGTGGATGAATCGTTTAGACTCTAGGTAGCTCATTCCTTACCTTATCAGGGGGTGACAGTAATACATTCCTACAGGCCAGATCTCTGTGGATGAAACGTTTAGACTCTAGGTAGCTCATTCCTTACCTTATCAGGGGGTGACAGTAATACATTCCTACAGGCCAGATCTCTGTGGATGAATCGTTTAGACTCTAGGTAGCTCATTCCTTACCTTATCAGGGAGTGACAGTAATACATTCCTACAGGCCAGATCTCTGTGGATGAAACGTTTAGACTCTAGGTAGCTCATTCCTTACCTTATCAGGGGGTGACAGTAATACATTCCTACAGGCCAGATCTCTGTGGATGAATCGTTTAGACTCTAGGTAGCTCATTCCTTACCTTATCAGGGGGTGACAGTAATACATTCCTACACGCCAGATCTCTGTGGATGAATCGTTTAGACTCTAGGTAGCTCATTCCTTACCTTATCAGGAGGTGACAGTAATACATTCCTACAGGCCAGATCTCTGTGGATGAATTGTTTAGACTCTAGGTAGCTCATTCCTTACCTTATCAGGGGGTAAACAGTAATACATTCCTACAGGCCAGATCTCTGTGGATGAAACGTTTAGACTCTAGGTAGCTCATTCCTTACCTTATCAGGGAGTGACAGTAATACATTCCTACAGGCCAGATCTCTGTGGATGAATCGTTTAGACTCTAGGTAGCTCATTCCTTACCTTATCAGGAGGTGACAGTAATACATTCCTACAGGCCAGATCTCTGTGGATGAAACGTTTAGACTCTAGGTAACTCATTCCTTACCTTATCAGGGGGTGACAGTAATACATTTCTACAGGCCAGATCTCTGTGGATGAATCATTTAGACTCTAGGTAGCTCATTCCTTACCTTATCAGGGGGTGACAGTAATACATTCCTACAGGCCAGATCTCTGTGGATGAAACATTTAGACTCTAGGTAGCTCATATCTTACCTTATCAGGAGGTGACAGTAATACATTCCTACAGGCCAGATCTCTGTGGATGAATCATTTAGACTCTAGGTAGCTCATTCCTTACCTTATCAGGTGGTGACAGTAATACATTCCTACAGGCCAGATCTCTGTGGATGAAACATTTAGACTCTAGGTAGCGCATTCCTTACCTTATCAGGAGGTGACAGTAATACATTCCTACAGGCCAGATCTCGGTGGATGAATCGTTTAGACTCTAGGTAGCTCATGCCTGTAGCTATCTGTATACCATAATCACATAGGGTACAAACCAACAACTTTTCCTGCTCTTTATGGAGCTTTTCTAGCATAGAACCAAAGGGAGCTAACTCTGTAACCTAAAATAATAACAATCCAATAACATATAATTTTATATTTGATTTTCAATTATCAAATGTTTTTATACGTCAAGTTATTGAAAATGGAATTACGTAATACAAATACCAAAACAGGTATAAAAACGTTTAATTTGGTTTTAATATCCTGTATATGGATATTTCAAGGAGTAACCTCTCATTATCAGCATTTGAATCAAAACAATGGAAGGTCAAAACCGAAAGTATTGAATGAAATGTACTCAAAGCAAAAGATTCCTAAAAGGGAAGCCAAATCCAGCACATAGGATCATCAACCATGTACAGTACAAGGATAGAAACCTGGTTTATTATACAATTTTGAATTTAATATTTTTTTTACAAATCTTAGCAATGCAACAGGTGTGCAGGAACTCTTAACCCTTCCAGAGCACCTGAATTCATTCACATTTTGGCTTGAATAAGTGTTCTTGATGGTTATTTTGTTGTTTTTGTGTGTGTTTTTGTTGTCTGTCCATTGTACTATTTTTGTTTGTGTTTTCAGATTGTGTCTTTGTTGTTTTAGACTTTAGATATTCAGATGCCCCATTGATATCTCTCTGCTTCTTTTACGACAACAATTACTTTAAAAAATCTAGGAATATATGTATTGTATTTCAAGCTGTGACTGCTTCAAACATAGATTTTACTGTAGAAAATTTAGTTTACCTGACAACACCCTATTTATAATCTTAAACAAAGCATAAATAACACAAAAAAACAAAATAATAGTTCAATTCAACAAGATAGAACCTAAGACATAAAGGCTACAAGAAAAACATGCATTTTAACCAAGGCCGTATAAAATTATTACCAGATTCTCATCCAAATTTCATAAAAATAAGGGGCGAGTGGTTGAATTCAATTTTTTAATTTTTTTATCCGTTTTGATAAAATATCCTACCTTTTTAAAGGAAATTGACAAAAAATGAACATAATTTGACAAAAAAATCAAAATGAAATTTTTCAGGCAGCTAAAAAATTGGGGCGGAAGGGGATGAGAATCTAGGATATTTTTTATAATGGCCTAACAAAATATCAGCTCTAAAATATTTCATATTACAACATAATCCCATCACTTTCTTACCATCATCAAAGGTGATGACAGGACTATCCCATACAGTCTGATTAGATTGGGGTGGTCTAATGTGTGCATAGCATTCACCTCCTTAACAAAGTCTTCAAAGGCCCCAGGTAAAGCAAGGACGTCCTTACGTAGTATCTTAACAGCTACAGTCTGAAACCAAGCAATAGAAGTCAGGATTATTATACTCCAAAAGTAGTTTTCGAACTGACAAAATATCAGATATAAAATATTTAATATGACTATATAATCTGTAAGTTTACAAAGTCTTCAAAGGCCACAGGTATGGCTTGGACATGCTGAAGTAGTATTTTAACAGCCACTATCTGAAAATAAGCACAATTAGAATTGGAATTGAATTGAATAATTTATTTAAAAAGACTACATTGTAAGTCCAATTATCTCCCCTGAAAGTTATCCAACAGCAATAAAAAGTCTCAAAAAAGGGTATTTTTGTTGGATTTTTAATTTTGTATTTTCACATGTATGTTGTTGGAAGAAAGCAATGATGGGCTTTTGATAGCTGTTTCAGCCTGCTGCCATTCTACATATGATGTGCTTACTCCATGTAATTATATATATAAAGTTTAAAAAGTCTTAGTCCAATTATCTCCCCTGAATGATATCCGAGAGCAATAAAAATTCTTCATGCAGTCATGCACATTTACATTTGATGTACTTCCTGCATGTAAAGTTTCATTAAAATCCGTAGAGCAGTTTAGGAGGTGCTGCGTTTACTAAGTATGTGGACAGACAGACAGGGTGATTCTTATATACCCCAAAAACTTTGTTTGCGGGGGATATTATTATAAAAACATGATGGGTAGACTAGTCAAAAGCGTTGGGTATCTTTAGCAACCTACTCTTTTCCCAGTTTGAGTGGTCCATTCAGCTTTTCTTACAACCCCAAAGGAACCATTGCCAAGCTTCTCTTGGAGGAACAGTGATTTCTCATTGATTAAACATGTCAACACTTGATCCTGGTTGCCCTTGGTAACAGGGGAGACAACTTTCTTTCCATCCTGTTTTTCATTGGCTGTTTTTCCTCCAGGAAGAATCTAAAATGAAAACCATTAATATAAGAATGTTTATAAAAATAAAATTTCTTAGTGCAATATGATATACATGTACTTCCTTCACATAAAGTTTCATTAAAATCCATTCAGTAGGTTAGAGGTGTCTCCTATCGAACAATATGTTTAAAAAGTCTAATTTCAATTATATCCATTAATGTATTCAGCAGCAACAAAAATACTTGATAAACATCTTCATATGATGTTCTTCCTTCATGTAAAGTTTCATCAGAGTCCATGAGGTGGTTTAGGAGGAGTTGTGCTTACTAGGTTAGTGGACAGACGGATGGGGGTTTCTACTTTTCACCTTTCTTGTCATAGTTAGCAACTCACAAAATATAAAATCTTTTAAATAGTATACAATATTATGCTCGCACATAAGTCATCCCCCAAATTTAATTCCTTGAAAAAATATCTTTCAACTCATATGGTGAAAGTTGTTTTTCCTTATTCATTATAAACTAGTATTCAAACCTTATCTAGGATCCTGGTGTTTATTCATTATAAACTAGTATTCAAACCTTATCTAGGATCCTGGTTTTTATTCATTATAAACTAGTATTCAAACCTTATCTAGGATCCTGGTTATTATTCATTATAAACTAGTATTCAAACCTTATCTAGGATCCTGGTTTTTATTCATTATAAACTAGTATTCAAACCTTATCTAGGATCCTGGTTTTTATTCATTATAAACTAGTATTCAAACCTTATCTAGGATCCTGGTTTTTATTCATTATAAACTAGAATTCAAACCTTATCTAGGATCCTGGTTTTTATTCATTATAAACTAGTTTACAAACCTTATCTAGGATCCTGGTTTTTATTCATTATAAACTAGTTTACAAACCTTATCTAGGATCCTGGTTTTTATTCATTATAAACTAGTTTACAAACCTTATCTAGGATCCTGGTTTTTATTCATTATAAACTAGTATTCAAACCTTATCTAGGATCCTGGTTTTTATTCATAAGAAACTAGTTTACAAACCTTATCTAGGATCCTGGTTTTTATTCATTATAAAGTAGTATTCAAACCTTATCTAGGATCCTGGTTTTTATTCATTATAAACTAGTATTCAAACCTTATCTAGGATCCTGGTTTTTATTCATTATAAACTAGTTTACAAACCTTATCTAGGATCCTGGTTTTTATTCATTATAAACTAGTTTACAAACCTTATCTAGGATCCTGGTTTTTATTCATTATAAACTAGTTTACAAACCTTATCTAGGATCCTGGTTTTTATTCATTATAAACTAGTATTCAAACCTTATCTAGGATCCTGGTTTTTATTCATAAGAAACTAGTTTACAAACCTTATCTAGGATCCTGGTTTTTATTCATTATAAACAAGTATTCAAACCTTATCTAGGATCCTGGTTTTTATTCATTATAAACTAGTTTACAAACCTTATCTAGGATCCTGGTTTTTATTCATTATAAACTAGTATTCAAACCTTATCTAGGATCCTGGTTTTTATTCATTATAAACTAGTTTACAAACCTTATCTAGGATCCTGGTTTTTATTCGTTATAAACTAGTTTACAAACCTTATCTAGGATCCTAGTTTTTCTTGTGGCTTTCTTTTTCTTGACAGCATCAATCAGCCTCCTGATGGCAGGTTTCCCCATGCCAATCTTCTCCAGATCTTCAGGCTTGACATATTCAAAATGCCCCAATCTGAAAGGAAACCAAATCTTTATATTGAGTCACATATTCAAAATGCCCCAATCTGAAAGGAAACCAAATCTTTATATTGAGTCACATATTCAAAATGTCCCAATCTGAAAGGAGACCAGATCTTTATATTGAGTCACATAATCAAAATGCCCCAATCTGAAAGGAGACCAGATCTTTATATTGAGTCACATATTCAAAATGCCCTAATCTGAAACCAAATAAGCTATATGTTTAGTCACATATTCAAAATGCCCCAATCTGGAACCAAATAAGCTATATATTTAGTCACATAATCAAAATGCCCCAATCTGAAACCAAATAAGCTATATATTTAGTCACATAATCAAAATGCCCCAATCTGAAACCAAATAAGCTATATATTTAGTAACATATTCAAAATGCCCCAATCTGAAACCAAATAAGTTATATCTTGAGTCACATAATCAAAATGTCCCAATCTGAAACCAAATAAGCTATATATTTAGTCACATATTCAAAATGCCCCAATCTGAAACCACATAAGTTATATCTTGAGTCACATAATCAAAATGCCCCAATTTATACATTAGGTGATTTACAACAAAAACTACCAAACTTGGAGTATCCATCTAAAATGTCCACCAGAAAAGACTGAACAAGGCAGACAAATACCAGAGAAATTGAAGATCTCATTGGTCCTGAAAAGGCTGCTTTGGTAAAGGCAATTCAAAGGACAAACCTCTGCCATTGTGATCTTAGGTTCCAGTAGTAATACAAAACACAACACAGTAGTGAGACATAACAGGGTTATTTAGGTGACTAAACTATTTGCCCTCACAGCACTAACACAGAAGGACAAAGATCAGAACAGTAAATATATGCCCCCTACTTTCATAGATAGGACACAAAAACAACTGCAAGTAAATCAATGGAAAAATGCAAAAGTGATACCTATGTTGGAAAAACATTGGTACAAACTTACTGTTTATTTAGGGTCAATTAATTGACTAACAGTCAGAAAGGTGGTGACAAAATATTATCTCCCCTGTAAATAATTTGTATGTTTAACTGAATAGAAAAACAAATTATTTTGAGTGACGCAATGAGCTGAAATCACCAACTTAATCTTTTGATTAATAAAAAAGTAGGTCATGTTTATTTACAAGTTCGGGTACATGTGAATGGACAAGATATCTTTCTTTTTTCTTAGTTAGGATGTTTTATGCATAAAATAATAATTTGTGACAAAAAAGGAATTAATTATCTCTAAGGAATAACTGGAAGACTATAAAGGTGATAAACATGTTGAATTTTAAAAATAATGGTAAGTGCGACGGGTTACATACTTTGACAGATGACGACCAATCTTATGCTTTTTGTGTTGACAAAATTTTAAGGAAATCAGAGAATGATGGGGTTTTTTGTCACCAGCAAGTCTATAACAATGCTAGGCATATGAAGGGAGACGATTAGAGTTTTACAAATCGAACAAACCTCACTTAATAGACCTACCCCTTCTAAAGCATCATTTTACGTTTGCTTATTGAAGAAGTTAAAATAATTGCCTCTTTCTTCAAACAGGCATTAAAACTGAGGAAGGAAGAACATTAATTATTGATGACTTTATTTTTTTTTTATGGATAGTTCTACATGTCTGTATTGTATTGAATGTATTTTGTACTGTGAACTTTATATTGATGTCATGTGTGTATGTATTACTGCGACCCAAATATGGGTCAATAGTATTTGAATAAAGTTTATTTCCTTATTAACATTTCATTTTCAAGACTTGCATTATATTAAAATAAGTTAAATCTAAACAGTTTCACCATTAATGGCCTTGTATATTGCAGAAATAAAGAAAAAATATTTTAGGAAGTGTAGTAGACCAATGCTATTTTGAGCTGGGCATGAGATACTCTCAATGTTTATTTATTTTATGAATGAAATATCTATATTTAGAAAGGGGGATTCACAAATAACTTATGAAATTAGCACAACTTTGACAGTAATTTTTATCAATTCCGCCATAGCGACGGGTTCAGGAATTTTTTATCAAAAAGAATGGAGTCTTATCTGTTGGATGTATTTTTTTCAGATTTTTAGGAGCATGATGTTTTATTTGTCACAAAGGAAATCAGACCCCATAATATCACTTAACATAAGAAATGTGGTTTTTCACGCTGCATATTCAATAAACCAAGGCAAATTCGGTGTTACATTTTACATATTTTATATCTCATTTTATTTTAAAAGTTACTCTAATAAACTTTTTAATGCCCATAGTTACTATGTAAACATCCCGAATCAAATTCTACCTTATTTACTGAAGAGCGCATATTCTATTGTCTCGTTCTGACCACCTTTCTGACTGCAATGGCAGTGTCAAAATGAATGTAAAAGATATGATAATACATGTAACCTAAATCACATATATGTATTTTAAGTAAATCATAAGATGGTATGAAACTAATCCGTATTACTTCTGAAGTGAAAAAATATATTTGCATATAATGACATTTGCTTTATAATTCATCAGAAAATTTCCTAATTAAATAAGTTTGCATAAAGACCATAGTAGGCCAGGCAATACATATAATAATACATAACATGAACATATTCACATAGAAGTACATACAAATATAAAGAAGACATAAAAGAAAATGAATTAATATAATATGCATGCACTTGACCAGTATAGACCTCATTTTCGCAATTCTAAGGATTGCTTTATAAAGTCAATAATAATGGACAAAACATCCATATCATAGTTTAGAATAAGTACAAGTTTATTAAAAGAGTCAAGCTGGTTAAAGTTTGTATATTTATTAGATATTTTGTTTAAAAAACTATTACGTATACTGTTATTTATTTGGCAGTCAAAAAAAGAAGTGTGCCTCGTCATCCAAGACATTGCATATTTTACAAAGTCTCTGATCACGAGGGATGTTTTTGTATCTCCCAACCTCAACAGCCAAGTTATGATCACTAATGCGAAATTTAGTAAGAGTTTTTCGACTATTGAAATTGGGGATTTTCAAATAATCTGCCATATTCATATTTAGCTTTAATTTGCTATATAGATATAACTTAGAGCTATTATCAAATTTTACAATTTTGTTCATGAAGACTTCTTCATATTTATCATTGATAATTCGTTTACATGATAATAATATTTTGCAGCAAGTAAATAAAGGTAATAACAAAACTACCGAACTTGAATGATCAATCTCATAGTCCAGAGAAAATGACAAAAACGATTCAGTCATACCAGAGAATTGGTGGATCGCAATGGTCCTGACTTGGTACAGGCATTTCAAACATTTTAAAGTGAAGCTGACTGCATAATGTGTACAAAACAGAATTTCAGAGTTGTTTTTTTTAATTAAAGTATAAACAACAATTTGAGAACCACTAAAGTACATGTAGTATTTCATATATTTAGCTACATTCATTAATTCTAAATTTGGGAGGACTAAGATAATATATGCTCTTACTTCAATTTGCACATACTTATTAATGATTTAGGCAAGAAATTTAAGCTTGAAAAAAACAAAAAAAACCAAATGTAACTAAAAAGCTCAATAAGTTTATAATTATTCGTGAAACAAAAAGAAAATGCACATTTTTTAAATTCTAAATGACAGTTTCATTTAAATAAATGTCACTTGACTTTTTTATCAAGCTTCATTTATTCTATTTTTTTGAATTCATTATTTTTTCTTTTATTGTGGTTATCAATTTTGTGGTTTTCTCCAAAAAAGGGGGGATTTTTGTTGGATTTTTAATTTGGTGGTTTTTACATGTTAGTAGTTAAATAAAATCAATGATGGGCTTTTGATAGTTGTTTCAGCCAGCTGCCATTTTATTTTTGGAAAATCGGAGCCAGTGGATGTTAACAAATTATTTAAATTTATTGTTGGAGATCATGAGAAATCAAGATGGTGTAACCTGACCAGGACTTTTCCACTCCCGATGAAGGCTGAATAGCCGAAACGTAGAGACGTAGAGACATTTGAGGCGTTATTAATAGATTTATTTTCTGATTTGAAATATTCTTTTTTTAGAAAAAAAACCCACAATTCTCCCTTTTTTTTATTCAAAGCACTGTCCTGTGCCTTTTTATTCCCTGATTTTTGGCTCCTGCCTTTTAATTTCAAATTACCCACCACTACCCCCCCCCCCCCCATCCCCTACTAAAATCAATAGGTTGCTCCCTACCATTTATTTAATTTTACATGTATGAATTGGGTCCTCAGCTTGTAACTTCTTTTGTGCATGTATTTGATTAAAAATAACCCGTCAAGAGTTTTATGTTTTGCAAAAAATTTTTATTAATTATTATGTAACGATTTACATATAAATTCAAAACTTACCCTGGTTTCTCAGTGGTTATCATTGTTTTTATAATATTCAATATTCCATTCCCATAATACATGTAATTAACTCCATAACAAATGTCTTTTATAAATGAACACTTTATCTTAATCAGAAATCTACATATAAGTTATAGCCTATAATCCATTGATAGTATCTACGACAAATCTTATAACACCCACTCAAATCTACCAAATGTCAAAAACCAATCCTGTACGTCCGCACAATGTCAAATCGTACCTCCTTAAATCGTCCAAACAAGATTTTTAAAAAGCCCTTACAATAGAAAAAAAAAAAAACACATGAAAAAATGATAACCTAGCATGCAATCCTGTATTATGTTGTCCTTACAATGAATGTCACATTATAAATTTGCCCAAACAAAAAAAAAAAAAACAAAAAAAAAACACCTTTAAAATCAATGTCGTTTAACTTTAATAATGTCAAATTACAGCTTCAAAATTGTCCACAATTGAATGAAGAACACATGTCCTTAAAATGTCAAATCAAAGCTCTAAAAAATTGTCCACAACAAAAAAGATTGCTATACAGGCATGACAGGCAATCTTCTCCCTTCAATTTCAAATCATGATCATAACTCCAGAAATAAATGTCCTCAACAAAATTGCTTAATACACGCTTTTCATTCACAACTGAATCCTAACAAGAGATCTATGTCAATTGCCTTAATAGATCGTTTTGCTTTTTTAAATGAATATAAAACATAAGTAATATTTAATGAGTGATTAAATTGAACCTTTAAAATTTAACTTGATAGGAAGAACTATTCCTGTTCACAAATCAGAAACTTGAGATAAATCTTTCATAAAAGTTTTGTACAGATTACATCTAATGACTTGGTGATTACGGCAATTTAAACTTGTGTTTCCAGATGACACGAAAATCTGTCCCATTAAAAACACATGTATTCAATTTAGCAAATTGAATAAAAGTGTAACATAGTTTATGTGGGAAATACAGAACTATCATTTACTCCTAGACTGTCTAAATGATTTACAAATGATTTTATAACAGTGAATAAAGATTACAACAAAATTACTGAATTGGGAACAAGGCAAAGACAAAAGACACACCAGAGAAATTGAAGATCGCAATGGTCCTGACTTGGTACAGGCATTTCAAAAGAAATGGTGGGTTGAACCAGGTTTTATGGTGCCAAACCTCCCTCTTCCATTGCGATCTAAGGGTCTAGAAACACAAAACACAACACAGTTGTAAGATACAAAAGAGATTAAGAGGTGTTCATCTCAGTACAACAAACTGTCACAAACTAATTGAAACTATCAGGAATCAAAGAGCTAAGTTCACAGAGTCACTGGGGCGTGAAAATGGGATCAGGGTCACATGTCACATTTCATCTGACATAAATTTGAATTTTGCTATCAGTGAGTGGCTGACAGTGAATGATTTTGAACAAAAAAGAGGAAAAGGTAGACAGGAGACTTAAATCTGAATGCTGTCTACCATTTTACTTCCACCTGTTGCCTTTTCTGCGTTGAAAGAAGCAAAGAGGCACCAATGGGGCATTTGAGAGTCAAAAGTCCGAAAGGGAAATGACTTAACCAGTAAACACGAATAGAAGTAAGTAAGTAAAACTTTATTTTGATTCGGCATGATAAAAACACAATAGAACAGCATGAGGAAACACAAAATCATCTGAACAGAAATCAACAACACGAACTCAAGTTGTAACAAGAGTGAACTCAGGTGCTCTGGAAGAGTAAGCAGTTCATATATAGGTAAACAATTTTGGACTGTCTTCTATAACTTTACCAGTGTTAGCAATAGCCAGTAATACCTGTGGTTTATAAGTATCAAATATAAATACTTTTTGTTAAAAGTAATTGATAAAGGCAAATTAAATAGTAATAAAAATGTGTGCTATGAGTTTAATATCCCTCTAAAAAAATAAATTAAAAAATTACGAACAGATTCACATGAAATTTTGCACATAATGCAATCGATTAAACTGGACAAAGTTTCAAAACAGTATTGCCAATAGTTTTTTTAGTTTTAGTGTTCAGAAAGTTCAATTTTCATATCTTTTTCCAAAAAAAAATAAATTTAAGAAGGAATGTGTCTGTGGGACACGGATGCCCCCGCTAGGCCCCAAACAGGAAGTAGATGTCTGAGAGACTTAAAAGTTGCTTTGGACATACTGTTTGTCGTACTGAACCATCCTAACAAGTTTCAAATCATTTTCATGTATGGTTCCTAAAAAAGCTTGACGGAAATTTTCAAAGTCATGTTCACATATTTTCATATTGGCCTAAGTCCCAAACAGGAAGCAGATGTCTGACAGGTCTCAAAATCACTTAGGACATATAGTTTGTCATACTGAACCATTCTATGAAGTTTCAAATCATTCTCATGTATTTTTCACATTGGCTTAAGTCCCAAACAGGAAGTAGATGTCTGACAGCTGGTCTCAAAATCACTTAGGACGTACAGTTTGTCATACTGAACCATCCTACCAAGTTTCAAATCATTCTCATGTACGGTTCCTTAGAAAAGCTTGACAGTCATTCATACGGACTGACGGACAGGAGTAAAACTGAATGCCCCCCTGATATGTCGTGCTGGGGGCATAAAAATCATGGATTTGCATGGAATCTTAATATGCACATCTTTAACTTGGCTACTGCATAGCAGCTGTACATAATTGAAGATGTTTACCATGTTAACTGTCAACAGTTTTCTAGTTTTAATGTTAACAAAAAATTGTTGAAATACAACATACAGAGGGACAATGTTATTGCAAAAAAGCCCCTCTCTACTAGTGAGGATACATGTATAACATACAGAGAAACAGTTAATGTTAAGAGGTCAGAACATACATATGACTTGAAGGTAATGTAGAAGTCAGAATATACCTAATGACTTGAAGGTCATGTTGAAGTCAGAACATACCTAGTCAGTGACTTGAAGGTCATGTTGAAGTCAGAACATACCTAGTCAGTGACTTGAAGGTCATGTAGAAGTCGGAACATACCTAGTCAGTGACTTGAAGGTCATGTAGAAGTCGGAACATACCTAGTCAGTGACTTGAAGGTCATGTAGAAGTCGGAACATACCTAGTCAGTGACTTGAAGGTCATGTAGAAGTCAGAACATACCTAGTCAATGACTTGAAGGTCATGTAGAAGTCGGAACATACCTAGTCAGTGACTTGAAGGTCATGTAGAAGTCGGAACATACCTAGTCAGTGACTTGAAGGTCATGTAGAAGTCGGAACATACCTAGTCAGTGACTTGAAGGTCATGTTGAAGTCAGAACATACCTAGTCAGTGACTTGAAGGTCATGTAGAAGTCGGAACATACCTAGTCAGTGACTTGAAGGTAATGTAGAAGTCGGAACATACCTAGTCAATGACTTGAAGGTCATGTAGAAGTCGGAACATACCTAGTCAGTGACTTGAAGGTCATGTAGAAGTCAGAACATACCTAGTCAATGACTTGAAGGTCATGTTGAAGTCAGAACATACCTAGTCAGTGACTTGAAGGTCATGTAGAAGTCGGAACATACCTAGTCAGTGACTTGAAGGTCATGTAGAAGTCAGAACATACCTAGTCAATGACTTGAAGGTCATGTTGAAGTCAGAACATACCTAGTCAATGACTTGAAGGTCATGTAGAAGTCGGAACATACCTAGTGACTTGAAGGTCATGTAGAAGTCAGAACATACCTAGTCAATGACTTGAAGGTCATGTAGAAGTCAGAACATACCTACATGTAGTGACTTGAAGGTCATGTAGAAGTCAAAACATACCTAGTGACTTGAAGGTCATGTAGAGGTCAGAACATACCTAGTGACTTGAAGGTCTGGTATAACTCAGAACATACCTATTGACTTGAAGGTCATGTAGAGGTCAGAACATACCTAGTGACTTTAAGGTCATATTTATTTTGTAAAGGTCAGAAACATATCTGGCAACTTGAAGGTCATGTAGATGTCAGATCATACATGTATCTGGTGACTTATGGGTCATGTTAAGGTTAGAACATATCTGGTGACTTGAAGGTCATGTACAGGTCAGAACATACTTGAATAACTTGATGACTTATAGGTCATGTAAAGGTCAGAAACATATCTGGTGACTTGAAGGTCATGTAGAGGTCAGAACATATCTGGTGAGTGGAAGGTCATATAAAGGTCAGAACATATTTGATGACTTGAGGGTCATGTAAAGGGCAGAAACATATCTGGTGACTTGATGGTCATGAAAAGGTCAGAACAGGTCAAAAAGTACCTAGTGATTTGTAGATCATCTCTGAGTTTTGTACATACCTAGTGACTTGAAGGTCATCTCTGAGTTTGGTATAAAATTGGTGAAGCTGGACTTCAGTCAGGAGTTCATAAAGCCATTCTTGACTTTCATCTTCATTCATTATGTCATCTTCTTGGTGTTGTGGACTATAAATAAATGAAATGTTAAGGCATAAATAATGATTTAAAGGCCAAAACAAAATAAATGTCTGTTTACGGTTTCTTTGATTGAAAAAAAAAATAGGGAAGGTAGGCAAACTGAATCAATATACATGTATTTATACATAAATACAAGTGTTTGTGATATTTTACCTTAAAATATGAAAACATGGGCTAGAGAAAGCAGAAAATATAAAATAAATACATTGGGAAACCCCTAACAGACATACTTTTGTATTTGGTCTTAGGATATGCTTAAGTAAAGTAAAGGAAATTCCTGGGTATTTTTGTGATGATTAATGAGGAATATCTGAAAATTTTGAAGTTGAAAGGACTATAACTCTTATAAATATTTGAAGATAGAAAATTTCCAGGTGAGTTTCATTAGATTATGTTGAGTACTTTCAGAGGAATTATATATAACTGTAACATACAGACGGACAGGTCAAAACAATATTGTCTCCCCGCAAAAGTGGAAGAGACATAATTCCAGGGTCTGTTTGTAATGGACAGAAAAACATGTCTGTAAACATAAAAGTTACAAGGGAACAAAAAATGTATCAGAAATCATGTCCAACCATACATGTATGTAACAGGAAGTAAGAGTACAACATGTCAATAAGGTTGATTCAATCCACCAAACAATGATATGCAGTAAATAAGAATTGAAGTACAATGTAGAAGCAGTCTAGGAAATTAAGATTTGAGATTCACTTGCCCAAATCCTTGATTTTTAGTTTTTTGTTCTATATATCCAACACAAAATTTCTCTGAAATTCACTTTCCAGAAAGGATTTTTACTGGTCAGGGGCAAATGGGCCAGTCTGTGAGACTGCCCCAAGCTACAGCTAATTTCAAAGACTGTAGAAGGACTACAAAATTTATATTTTTAAGTGCCAATTATTTGTCAAACATATGCATTGTCACTCAGTCTAAATAATATACTTGAATTTTTACTATTTCTAGAAGTGAGTGGGTGGACTCCAAGGAACAATTTTTTTATCTGATAAAACATTAAATCAATGTGCAAAAATATTTATATCATAAAATCATAATTATTACAAACTGATATGAAATATAGTTTTATATTTTAAACTATGCACCTTAATCGACCTTGACCTACAACATAAAACTTATGTAACAGTCATTATAACTTGGTATACCAGGTGGGAGCGAGATAATCAGAATATATCCTTGTTAATTACTTATACCCCGAGAACATGATTAAAAACTGCTTTGTTTAAGTATATAAGTATGTTATTTTAATTTTTTGGCAGGAAATTGACATGTAATTTGGCAATGGTTTCAATAGTGCTAATTATATACTATATATATATTATCAACTAATGATTTATTCAATCAAAATAACTTTTCTGTATTGTTTCACATCTAACATTGATTCATACAAATTCATAGTGTCTGTATGACCTACATGTTTAATTCCACAATTCCACAAGACTACCCCCCCCCTAAAAATCATTTAAACTAATCAGTGGCAGATCAGGGGGGGTGTTCGGGGGTCGGAACCCCCCCCCTTTCCTCCGAAATTTTTAAAAGTTTTTGTGTAGATTTTCAGCAAAATTGGTCTGGAACCCCCCCTTTGGCCCACATAACCGAGTTTGTGGAACCACCCCCCCCCCCCCCTTTTCGAAAATTTCTGGATCCACCCCTGCTAATATTTGCATTGAATATTCCATTCCCATTCATACTGATGCATCAGGGCTCACACAGTCAAGGTTTGATCATAGCTGCTTGTGTGAGATTTGCAAAAAATAGAAAGATCATATGAAATATTCAAAAAATCAAAGAAATCAGCTGCTAAATTGTGGACTAGATGTGCAAGTCTCACATGAGTTGCTTGTCACTTGACAGGTCTGATGCATATATATATTTACATTACAGTGAGACAAATGCAAAATGAGCAAGCATGGGTCCAGACAAAATTATCCTATATTTTGTATCTGTATTATTGATAAATTAATTAGCAACAAATCCTATCAAAATTTGACAAGATACAAAATAAAATAATTTTTATGTTGGTACAGGGCCGCCCTTTGGCCCCTAAAAATGGAAATCCAAAAATTTGGCTCTGCCATTTAGTATCTAATACATGTACATGTATGTCATTACGTGAGCAGAAACAATTAGCACTTAGCACTTACTTATAAGAAAAAAAATCCATTGCATTTTGCCAATTTTGGCTCCCAAAGAGGGTCAAGACTTAATTTATCTTCCATTTTGAACAATAACCTGTATACATGTTCTAAACCTACATACATGTTCTACAAGTATTAATTAGCATACATGTATAAGATTCTTGAAATCAGAAAAGAAATCAGTTCTATTGTTGCCCCTGTAATGGTCCCTTAAGAATACTCTACTATACAATGCTATATGTATCCACTAAATGACAAGAATTAAGTTGCAAAACATTAAAATTCTAATTTCAAAAAGTTTCTTTTTTTGTCCATTTTAGGCCCCTTATTTCTATACCATAAAAGAGAACCTTAATAACTAGAACTAAAGTAATTTTACATACATTGTACACTAATAAAAATACAACAGACACCAAGGACAACAGCACCATCCCATTTTAAATACATGTACATGTACAAATGCCCTTCATGGAATGTTGATTAGACAATAAACATTCTTATTCTTATTGTGGCAGGGTTAAAAACGACCTGCAACCTGAGGGCTTTTGAAGGGCGACTTCCGACCTACACTTCATAAAATCGACCTATGCCAAAAAACGACCTGCCACCTCCAGATTTGCCTTTTAAAAGCGACCTTGCGACCTCAGGCCCCTTTTAAAAGCGACCTTGCGACCTGAGGGGGGTACCCTGCGGGAGTCCCCTTATTATGTACATTTTGTACATGTACATCAACAATTTTTAGTGGTCATATGAAAGCCTTTTTCTATATATATATATCATGCTAAATTTTTCTACTATAATCTATCAGAAGATGTAGTACCCATTGCAATGATAGCCCTGAGGCCAGTTGAGAGATTTTTGAAACTCCAAGATGAATTATTTAATTATTACTTGGAAGTCACTTATTAAAAATGCTTTTTATTAAGTTTTTGTTCATATCATTTGCTCTTATTAAAATGTGGTTATTTTGCTTAAACTTGACCCTTCCTTATTTAAGAACTCCTAATCAATATTTGTTCCTATATTATATCTATAGTCCCAAAAGAAAACCAGAGGGCAATAGAACGCCAAAACCTGAAAGGGCAAAGACATACCCTAAGTAAACACAAACGATCAACAACAGCTTGAAGAATTTTGACTTTTACATATTACTTCAAATGTTCACAGAAATGGAAAGTTGAAGATTGGAAAATTGAAGTCATTTTGTTTGTCATAGAGTTGTTTAAAGCCTTTATTGAAATGGAAATATTTTATGAAGATAAATGATTGGAAAGTTTAAGTAATTTTTTCCCCACAAGCTTTGTAATTAGGGCCTTCATTAAGCCTATGTCATTAAATATGACTTACTTGGATTTGTTTTCCTTTCCTTTTTTATTAACTGAAGCCTCGTCCTTATTTTTCTTCTTCACCTTTTCTTTAACAGTTTCTTTACCCATATTTTAACATGTACGAGAGATTAAGTTTTTACATTAAGGGTAATTATCTAATATTTATCTCATTTAAGACCAGATAAAACAATAATGTGTTTATATAGATACTTATTAAGTCATTTCCTGAGTACTACAAAACCAGAACCTAATACAATCTAAAAATAAAAATAAAACTGCGAAATAGATGGAAATTCTAGCTACACTTTATGCGTCATATAAAATCAAGATCAAAGTACTAAACACCAGTATATTTCCTCCTTTATCAGAGGTGCAAAATGCCCAAGACAAACATACATGTACCCTTAAAACAAAGCCCACCAACATGTCGTAGCAAGGGCATAAAAACAACACACATGCAGTCATGGAAATAAGCACACGACCGACAGCCTAAGGCCTGTAAAAACTCATTTGGTCAGGTGTTTTTGTGCATTTCACAGGTCCAAATGTCCGGTAGAAGTTAGCAGTATTTAAGAAATAATGTGTTATTGGACCTCAATATTTTCTTTTGGTCCAGTGAATCTTGACCAATGATGCGGACGAATGTTCGCCCCCAAAAATTTCTTAATATCTCTACTGCACATGCACTTAATTCCAGAAAATTTCCAGAGTCTACATCATGCAGATCTTATCTAGAAAAACTTTCAAATATATCATTAATTCTTTTAAAAATAAAACAATTTCAAAATAAGATTTTCATCAGAGATGATAATTTGTGCTGTTTTAAATTCAGGTTATCATTGCAAGAGTAATGGATGTCGTGCAGTTGGAATTTTCAATGATAAATTTATATCGTAAAGCAGTTGGAAACATCAGAACACATTTTTGATAATTATTTTTTTCTTTAAAAATATTTGATAATCGATATCTGGTGTTTACTCTCTGCAAGCGCAGTTGTTTACATTTTTAAAATATAAATTATTTATTCAGATGATACAAATTTTCTGAATTAAATTTCGTTGAAAGAAATATGAGGCATCAAAAAGATGAAGCAGTCTTTGATAATTTTCATCTGATGATCTTTGACCATTTTACATATAAATCATTTAACATAAAATAATCAGATTGAAACCGATACATTTTCACTATACTTTTACATGTATATAAAATGGTTATTGCAAAAAAAGGGAAATTATTGCTATACAGTATTCATAAATTAACAAGTGGAAAACTTTCATATGTACATGTACATTGAATTTGTATTTAACTTCTACATTCATTAATTTGTATGGAAAAATGTACCATTCATTTTAACCCTTTATTGTCATGAAAATAAACTGCAAAAACTAATTAATATATAATCTTACTAATATGCTCTAATACTGTACAATTGCATTGACAGGGTTTCGAAAAAGCAAAATTTGGCTTTCTAATGCATATAAAATGTGCATTTCAAATTATTGCTTGTATCATACCCAAAGCCAGATTTTTTTAAGGGAGGTTTATTTTTCAAATATTCCTTATTTTGATACTGCTTTACCAAATAATTTCAGTTTGTTTCTACATGTACCTATATTTTTCAAATTTTGTTGTTCATGGGAGGGGGTCATTTGAACCCCTGAACCCCCCACCCCACCCTGGCTACAGGTACAAAATGTATGTACATGTATATTTTATAGAATTTCTGGACATGAGAAACTATTCACAATCATTTTGACTTAATCATGTTAATATTTTAAAGTTTTCTTCTTACTTTTATAAAAAAAAGACGAATATTTTGCTACTTTGAAAAAAAAATCTGTCCCTGTCTATGACTCTTCATAATTAAAGAAAATGAAAAAAATAAGTTTTTAACAAACCTATAATCTTCCTCACCCATCCCAGGATAATATGACATTTTTATACATCACCAAAATACATTTAATAAAATAGCCTTAGGGCATAATAGTAGATAAACTAAAAAAAAACATGATTTATTTTTAGTCTTATACATGTATTTTTTTAATTTTACTAAGAATGCATAAAAATTTTAAGATGGTACCAAATTTTCTCATCCATGTGTACACGTTTCAAACTGATGATCATGATGATTGTGTTCCAACAAATTAAAACTCTGGTGACATACCGTGGTAAATCACAGATTGCATATTTACTACAGATCTGACATGACCAATTAATGAAGTTCATTTTTTGAATCACTGGCATGACTGGGTATACAGGTACATGTACAAATTTACACATCCATATATATATACATGTATCTCTTTTTTTCAATCCAAAATAAAAAGCTTCGCCGGGCGCAGCATGATACGACCGCAATATGTTGAACCCTGTACATTTTAGGCCCAATATGGATAGTCTATTGCTCTGGACACATGCAGCCCATGGTGGACTGACAAAGGTTTTTGACACATGCTGCTCTGGTGGACTTTCGACCCAGGGGGTAAAAATATAAATTTTCAATTTTGTATTCTACTCATGCAAAAAAATTGTCAAAATCGGACAAGAATAAAAAAAAATTCAATTTCGGCCCCTTTTGGCCCCTTATTATGTAACAGGTGAAAAAGGGGTGGGGGTTGCAATAATAATTTCTCAAATTTGGATTCACTACTTGACAAAAATAAACTTGCAAAAAAAAATTTCAAAAACAAACCAGAAATAAAAAAGTTTTGATTACGGCCCTTTTTGGCCCCTAATTACAAAACAAGTGAAAAAGGGGATGGTCACAAAAATTACTTCTCAAATTTGGATTCAGTACCTGACAAAAATAAACTTGCAAAAAAAAAATTTTTAAATCGGACCACAAATAAAAAAGTTTTGATTTTGGCCCCATTTGGCCCCTAATTACGTAATAGGGGAAAAAGGGGGGGGGGTCGCAAAAATTAATTCTTAATTGTGTAAATGAGCTGAACATTTAAGCAAGCAACAGCTTCTCTCTACCTGCTATAGTTTTCATTTCATAGGCTAAAAACATGAAAAAACATTATTTTAGGGGCTGTAGCCCCTATAAGGGGTCATCTGACAACTTCGACCCTATGGAGTTTTTTGTAGAGCTAAATGAGCTGAACAATTAAGCAAGCAACAGCTTTTTGCTATCTGCAATAATTTTCATACTATAGGGCAAAAACATGAAAAAATGCTATTTTTCACCTTTAAGGGGCCGTAAACCCTATAAGGGGTCTTCTGACAACTTTGACCAAATGGAGACTTTTGTAGAACTTTTGATCCTGAAGCAGTAGGGTGGCATCAGATTTCATCTATCCCTTATACTTTTTGAATTACAAGCCAAAAACAGTAGTCTGACCCCCCTGGTCTATTTTTAGCCACGGCGGCCATGTTTTTTGACGAATCAGAAATTGAAACATTACTGTAGTGCAGGACACCCTAATGATCAATCATACCAAGTTTCATTGAATTCTGTTCAGTAGTTTCAGAGGAGAAAATTTTTAAAAAGTTATTGTAAGAACAAACAAAAAAGTTACAATTTTGGCCCCTTTTGGCCCTTAATTTCCAAACGAAAAAAGGGGGGACTCCCAAAATCAATCCCATCCATCCTTTACTGGTAAGAAATATCATTGTCAAATTTCATTGCATTTGGATAACTAGAACTAAAGTTATCGTGTATACACTAAAGTTAACAGACGACGACGACAACGACAACGACAACGCCAACGACGACGACGACGACGACAGCATCATACCATTATACGTCCGCAAATTTTTTGCGGTCGTATAAAAATTAATTAAAATTTATAATAAATTTATAAATCTGCTACATGTATTTCAATATTTTACATTACATGTACATACATTTAACCTCCATCCTTGTCTTGTCACACAAAATGTATACAGAATGTTTGAAAGATTTTACAAACAAAGAAGGAAGATTAAAATATCTTAGTTTAAAAGGCTCAATCGATCAACATTCATTTGGAGATACAAGTTTTCTCAATTGGTTATCAAGACAAGAGGCTCCCAGGAGCCTGAATCGCTCACCTGGTCTTGATGTCAACCCTATGAAGCACTTTGAAGAGCTAAATAAGCTGAACATTTAAGCAACCAACTTATTTATCTGCAATAGTTTATTTTATTGGCCAAAAAACACTATTTTTTGCCTTAAAGGGGCTGCAACCCCTATAAGGGGTCATCTGACAACTTCGACCCTATGAAGACTTTTGTAGAGCTGAATGAGGAGAACATTTAAGCAAGCAACAGCTTTTCTTTATCTGCAATAGTTTTCATTCTATAGGCCAAAAATATTGTACATTACACATGTACATGTACATGATGTACATACATTGTAACCTCCACAATGACTTGTCACATAAAATGTATACAGAATGTTTGAAAGATTTTACAAACAAAGAAGGAAGATTTAAATATCTTAGTTTAAAAGGCTCAATCAACATTCATTTGGAGATACAAGTTTTCTCAATTGGTTATCAAGACAAGAGGCTCCCAGGAGCCTGAATCGCTCACCTGGTCTTGATGTCAACCCTATGAAGCACTTTGAAGAGCTAAATAAGCTGAACATTTAAGCAACCAACTTATTTATCTGCAATAGTTTATTTTATTGGCCAAAAACACTATTTTTTGCCTTAAAGGGGCTGCAACCCCTATAAGAGGTCATCTGACAACTTCGACCCTATGAAGACTTTTGTAGAGCTGAATGAGGAGAACATTTAAGCAAGCAACAGCTTTTCTTTATCTGCAATAGTTTAATTTCATTCTAAAGGCCAAAAACACTATTTTTTGCCTTTAAGGGGCTGTTACCCCTATAAGGGGTCATCTGACAACTTTGACCCTGTGAAGACTTTTGTAGAGCTTAATGAGCTGAACATTTAAGCAAGCAACAACTTTTCTCTATCTGCAATAGTTTCCATTCTGTTGGTCAAAAACACTATTTTTTGCATTTAAGGGGCTGCAACCCCTATAAGGGGTCATCTGACAACTTCTACCCTATGAAGACTTTTGTAGAGCTAAATGAGCTGAACATTTAAGCAAGCAACAACTTTTCTCTATCTGCAATAGTTTATTTTATTGGCCAAAAACACTATTATTTGCCTTAAAGGGGCTGCAACCCCTATAAGGGGTCATCTGACAACTTTGACTCTATGAAGAGTTTTGTAGAGCTAAATGAGCTGAACATTTAAGCAAGCAACAGCTTTTCTCTATCTGCAATAGTTTTCATTCTTTAGGACAAAAATACTATTTTTCGCCTTTAAGGGGCTGTAACCCCTATAAGGGGTTATCTGACAACTTCGACCCTATAGAGACTTTTGAAGAGCTAAATGAGCTGAACATTTAGGCAAGCAACAGCTTTTCTCTATCTGCAATAGTTTTCATTTTATAAGCCAAAAACATGAAAAAACGCTTTTTTTCACCTTTAAGGGGCTGTAACCCCTATAAGGGATCATCTGACAACTTCGACCAAATGGAAAGTTTTGTAGAACTTTTGATGCTGAAGCAGTGGGGTGGCATCAGATTTCATCTATCTCTTATACTGTTTGATTTACATGCCAAAGACAGTAGTCTGACCCCCCTGATCTATTTTTAGTAACGGCAGCCATGTTTTTTGACGAATCAAAAATCGAAACACAAGTTTTGTGCAGGACACCCTAAGGATCATTCATACCAAGTTTCATTAAATTCTGATCAATAGTTTCAGAGGAGAAGATTTTTGAAAAATTGTTAACAGAGGACAGACGACAGACGACGACGACGGACGCCAAGTGATGGTAATAGCTCACCTGGACCTTCGGTCCAGGTGAGCTAAAAATATGAAAAATTACACGCTTTTAATTGATTTCAAAACCTTCTGATCACAAATGGTCAATTACTGCTGAATCCAAATGGGTAAACAAAAGAAAAGTGATGAACAAAATGACCATTGAACTACAGGCTTACTCTTAACATGTTTCTTATATTTGTATCTGTGTACATATATGTACATGTATAATGAAAACCAGAATTTCTTCATGGAAAAGGAGGCGCTGTGCATAAACAATTTTATACCTTTCATTTGTGTCCACTATCAGACATATCATGATTTCCCAAAAATATCATGTGGCTGTGATACATATGTAAGTAGTTGCTGAGAAATTAACACTGATTTTATTCCTTGCCCACCAGCCACAGCTTGACCAGCATTGATAAAATTTCAAAATCCAACAAGAAATGTTCCTGTTGCATTCTTGGCTTGGCCCCTTTCCTAACATAAACATGTACATTGAGTATACCATTTAATGAGATTTGGAATTCAAGAGTGTTCAACACAACAGTCATGACAGTAAACCTACATACATAAACAGTAATTAAAAAAAAAATCTGCAATGGAAAAGAGCCAGCAGCCTTCAATGTGAACAGCAGCAGTTTTTCAATTTACCTTAAAATAAAAATATAACACATACTACAGTAATGAATATTGTTTTAGAGCTAAAGAGGGACAACTCCAATTCACATCTCATTATATCTGTTTAAAGAAATGTCCAAAATTTTGGACACATACATGTACATGCATATGCAGACATGACAGAATACCAGAATTGTAATTTAACAAATTAACGAATGCAAAATTTCCCATTTCCAAAGTGTGCAAAGCACATACTCAGAGGGAGGGGGTTAGAAAATCAACATTTCTGCATTTTTTTACAGGTTAATGGAAAAATGAAAGTTTGAGATAAGTTCAAAATAAGAAGGTCTATGAATTATTTTGTATACTTGGGATAACAACTACAGATTCTTTGTTGAAACATGGTATAGTTGTTGAAGATAAACACTTGTATTATATTAAATTAATGAAATAATACATGTAATCAACAATTTATATTCTTTAATAAAAAGCTTCGCCGAGCGCAGCATGATACGACCGCAACATGTTGAACCCTGTACGTTTTAGGCCTAATATGGATAGTCTATTGTTCTGGACACATGCAGCCCATGGTGGACTGACAAAGGTTTTTGACACATGCCTCTCTGATGGACTTTCAACCCAGGGGCTAAAAATATAAATTTTGAATGTTGTATTCTACTCTTTAAAAGAATAATGTTTGGGGAAAAAATTAAAAATCGAACCAGAATTTTTTTAAAATTATGATTACAGCCCCAAAAATTTATTCTTAAATTTAGAATCGCTACCTGACAAGAATAAATTTGCAAAAAAAAATTTTAAAATCGGACCACAAATAAAAAAGCCCCATTTGGCCCCTAATTACGTAATAGGGGGAAAAAGGGGGGGGTCGCAAAAATTAATTCTTAATTTTGTATTCGCTATTTGACAAGAACAAACATGCAAAAAAAATTTTCAAAATCGGACCAGAAATAAAAAAGTTTCTATTTTGGCCCCATTTGGCCCCTAATTACGTAATAGGGGGAAAAAGGGGGGGGTCGCAAAAATTAATTCTTAATTTTGTATTCGCTATTTGACAAGAACAAACATGCAAAAAAAATTTTCAAAATCGGACCAGAAATAAAAAAGTTTCTATTTTGGCCCCATTTGGCCCCTAATTACGTAATAAGGGGGAAAAAGGGGGGGGTCGCAAAAATTAATTCTTAATTTTGGATTCGCTACTTGACAAAAATAAACTTGCAAAAAAAAATTTCAAAATCGGACCACAAATAAAAAAGTTTCGATTTTGGCCCCATTTGGTCCCTAATTACGTAATAGGGGGAAAAAGGGGGGGGGGGATCGCAAAAATTAATTCTTAATTTTGTATCCGCTATTTGACAAGAACAAACATGTAAAAAAAATTTCAAAATCGGACCACAAATAAAAAAGTTTTTATTTTGGCCCCTTTTGGCCCCTAATTACACAACGGAGAAAAAGGGGGGCGCAAAAATTCATCAGGTTCATTCTTTTATTGTAAGAAACATTCTTGACAAATTTCACAGCAATAGGCCAACTAGGACCAAAGTTATGGTGGAAACAAGTAAAATATTTGAATTTTTTTCCCCTTTTGGGCCCCTAATTTCAAAACAAAAAAAGGGGGGACCCCCAAAATCAATCCCATTCATCCTTGTATGGTAAGGAACATCACTGTGAAATTTCATAGCAATTGGATAACTAGAACTAAAGTTATTGTGGAAACAAACAAAAAAGTAGTATTTTTGGCCCTTTTTTGGCCCCTAATTTCTAAACGAAAAATGGGGGGACCCCCAAAATCAATCCCATGCATCCTTTTATGGTAAGGAACATCATTGTAAAGTTTCATAGCAATCGGATAACTGGAACTAAAGTTATTGTGGAAACACTAAAAAGTTAACAGACAACGACGACGACGACGACGACAGCATCATACCATAATACGTCCGCAAATGTTTTGCGGTCGTATAAAAAATGCCTTTAAATGGGAAATCTTTATACAACTTGTAACCAGAAAGCAAGGATTAATTTCACAAAATCGACATGTTCTGACCGGGACTCGAACCCGGAACCTCAAGGTTCGTAGTCAGATGTTCTATCACTGAGCTAAAGAAGTACTTCCCTAGCTCAACAGTACATTTGTAAATGCTGGTTATTAAACCTACTAATTCATGTACGAAGGGGAGCAACCCCGTAACACTTCCCCCTCCTCAAGAGTCATCATACCTAAATGTATGCATATGACTCTTAACACAACACAACCCTGGCTAGGAATCCTTCTTACCACCATGGGTTTTTTAGTTGGGCGCCAATGTAACCGGAGAGCAGGAATTACTTAACAATAGACGATATTGAGATGTGGAATAAGTGTACGCGACACTACAAACATTAACAAACAGCAATTAAAAAAATCACAACGGAAAACAGCAAGCAGTCTTGCATTGGCCCAAGACTTATAATTCAATACAAAAGTTTCAAAACCAATCCCTAAATCATCAACAAAAGACCCATGCAATTCTAGACATAAAACAGTTAACACCATACCTGTTAACCTTTCAGAGTCCAATGGCAGGAGATCTCCCACCATTCAAATTTAAAAAGCGGGAGATTTAGCACGACGACATTTCGCGCATCACAGATGGTTAACTTTATCTTTTGATTTTCATAAATAGATATACGATATTGAGATGTGGAATAAGTGTACGCGACACAACTAACATAAACAAACTTTTGTATTGTATTATAAGTCTTGGGCCAATGCAAGACGGTAAGCAGTGACCTATGGTCATGTTGAAGACTGCTTGCTGTTTTCCGTTGTGATTTTTTGAATTGCTGTTTGTTTATGTTTGTTGTGTCACGTACACTTATTCCACATCTCAATATCGTATACTATGCTTTCTATGAATTTATTCTAAATACAAATGACAACAAAGTTCCAGACAATAAATTTTGCTACGCCTGACGCGCGTTTCGTCTATTCAAGACTCATCAGAGAATGAGTTGTTCACTTTATCATGTTTATAGTGAAAATTGTGTTTTCAAAAAGATAACACAATTCAAACATTCTTTTTGACATGTCACTTGTCAGCATTGAATGTGTGGTCACCTATTATTGCTCTCTGATGACTTAAAATTCATTTATTAACAGATGGAAGAGGTGTGGTTTTAAAAGTAAATATTCAAAAAATATAATTTTTTTTCCACAGAAAAATTAAATTGACCCTAATGATAAACTAAATTTACATTTTTTACAATGTAAGTAAGCAAATCAAGAATTGCTAAAAATTTGAGCTAGAATCTTTAAAAGGTCAAAAAACAAAATTTTATAGGGAAATAACTCTGTATCTTATATGTCCTATATTAACATGATTAAAATGACAAGAAAATCGAACTTTTTTAAGGTTTTCAATCAACAAATCTAGTCCTCTAATCTATATGAAATTTGGATAATTGATTGACTGATGATTGCAGACGGCAAATCCTTTGAAGTTCTGAGAGCTGGTATGGCTTGGGGGCTTGTTATGATAAGTTTATGGCCTTTGATTAAATCCCTAGAATAAAGGAAGTGATGAAAATTCTAGAGACAACTGAATGACAGACCAAATATAAACAAACAAAATGGGGGAAAATAAGCAAAATAAAAACAAAACTAAAAATCAGGATAAGACAATTCAAGAAGTGGGGGATTAGCGGGAGGGGGTTAGGAAAACGGGAGAAAAGGGTCTCCCGCGCGGGAGATGGTTTTCTAGCGGGAGAATGGTCCCAAAAGCGGGAGTCTCCCGCAAAAAGCGGGAGGGTTAACAGGTATGGGTAACACAGAATGACAAGGACAAACAAAGGCTTTGGCAAAGTTTCCTGGCTTAGGACAGGCACATATAAAATGTGGCGGGGTTAAACTAGTTTTTTGGATCCAACCTTCCCCCTATTGATAAGCTTGCATAAAGCATCCATATAAAACACACTGTTAAACTCAATCAATAAAAGTTCAATTCAACAAGAGAGAACCTAAGACAAAATACTGTACGAAAACAACAAGACAAGGAGGAACTCTCTTGAGAACACTCGAAGTTACTGACAACTAGCCAGTCAGGGGCGTAACTTAAATAAGTTATTACAGAAAAATAACAGTCATGTGTTATTAGAGGTGACTTTTTGAGTTGTCTTCTCTTGATTATGTATAATTTTCTTAATCTCTAATAACATGTGGCTGTTATTTTTTTAAGCAACCATTTCATTTTCTGTTTGAATTAGACTCTGTTGATCTCTAAACCTCTTTGCGCAGTGACTTGATTGATAGAATTTACTAATGGCCTATCAATGAGGTATTTATAATGAACCATACCAAATCAATGATACAAGACTTTAGTGATGCCTCTTGACTGTAATAACAATTGTTTGTTATTATGTGTTTTATAATAACTATGGCCCGTTATTACAGATAACAATGAGCACTTCAAACCCCATGTCATTGATTTGATATGATTCATTGTAAATGTATTCTATCAATTAAGTCACTGCGCAAAGATGTAGAGAGATCCTAAGAGGCTAAATATATAATTCAAGCATAAAATGGAATGATTGCCTAATTAAAAAATTAACAACCATATGTTATCACAGATTCACAAAATTATACATTATCAATATACAAGAGAAGATAACTCAAAAACCCACCTCTAATAACACATGACTGTTATTTTTCTGTAATAACTTATTTAAGTTACGCCCCTGACTGCTAGCTAAGAAACATTTATCGATTGATGTAAAAGAATCAAATACATCAATTCTAAATCCGACACCCCACGTCAAAACAATGAATGATTTAGAGTTGTATCCCCACACAGAACCAATATCGACATGTCCTGACCAGGACTCAAACCCGGAACCTCAAGGTTAGTAGTCCGACAGTCTACCACTGAGCTAAACAAGTACTTCCCTAGCTCAACAGTAAATGCTGGCTATTAAACCTACTAATTAATAAACAAAGGGGAGCTACCCCGTTACACAATGTACGTAATACAGTTTGTAATCTGACTTTGTGGGAAGTTGCAATAGGTATCTCAAGAAAATGATAAACTAAATTCAGTTCATGAAGAATTATATTCTTTTTTGGGCCGTATAAAAACTCTGATCTTAATTGGAATGAAAATAAAGGTCCCTGTATGTGTTATTTTATGACTAATGTTTATGAATCTGTGAAAAACAGACCCTGTTTGTTTACCACCTGAGGCAAAATTATGATTGATTTATGTCCCACAATCAGGCCAAACCTGTCAAATAATTAATAATAATTTCCTTATGAGTCAGATCTATGATCAGCTTTTTGTTTTATACTCACATTTCTTTGAAAATTGGGCTCGAGACGTCTACTTCTTTTAGGGGAGAACATAAGTAGGGGAGAACATCTCGATTAAACTCGCCTCAGAATTGTATAAAACAAGTGTAACCAGTCCGGGCCCGATCGCGAGCCAAGATCAGTTTGCCCAAATGTTTCAAATAGTTATAAAACTTTTATTTCTGAATATTTTTAACGAAATTGAGAAATAAGAATAATTGTATCAAATCTTAGAGAATAAATTTTCCATATTTTGAATTGAAGTCTTCAAAAATATTTTTTAGACATTTTTATTTAATTTTCGGTGACTAAATATTGGCCAGTGGATAAACTTTAAATGGTAATTATTGAATCTGACCTGATCTTGTTTTCTGATCAAACCCTTAATTTTAATAATAATAAATGATTAATGGTGCCAATAAGGATGACATTCCATCCCTGCGCTGGATCCCTGAAATACATAAAATCCATACAAACAGCGCTTAATTGCAGGGTCATCCAAATAAACCACCAAACCTCCTTCAGTTCTGTTGACTTCAATACTTACGGCAATAAAATCCGACCTCAAAAATATATTTAACAATTGTTGTTATTCTAAAAATGCATGGTGTCAATCAAATGTGGAACTGATGGAGATTAACTCTTAATCAGTTTCATCTTGTAACAATTTATATCAAAATTTTCGATTTCTCCACACTTTACACTTCTATTGACATGAACAACTGAAATCACGATTGGCACAAACAGTGATTCCCGGGAACCGATTAAACGCAGTTCTTATTTCAAAACTGAATGGAAAACGCAGGTACAACTTCATATCTGGTAGTCGATTACACAAAGACTTACGTATACTTTGTCATCAATGATCGAGTCTTAGAAAAAGAAAAATATATACAGCGAAAGACCAAATAATCGACATGCCCAATTTTCTTATCGACAACATATTTGTTCAGTTTGGTGGACGAGTTTTTCAGCAAACAATAGGAATTCCAATGGGCACTAGTAGTAATAGTGGGCCACTCTAGACCTATAGGCCCCATGTTAAAATCTCTGGGACACACCTAAGCTCGCAGTAAAGTCGTGTGCAGTCATGCGGAACGATGATTTCTAATCTTTAACCCTAACCCTAATCTCTTTTTCTAGCCCTAACCCTAACTCTAACTCTCTTCTAACTCTACCGCTTTACCCTTACCCTAACCCTTAGCCCTAACCCTAACCCTTTTGGTTTTTTTTATATTTCGCCCTTTATGGGCTCTTGTCTCAGACCTTTCCCCTAACACTTTTTTTCTTTGTAAGTTTCACCCTTTATGGGCTCTTGTATGCGGTCTCTTTTCGTCCTTGTACTCTTGTTTTGCCCTTTATGGGCTCTACTGACTCTATCCATAACCCTTAGTCCTAACCCTAACAATTAGCCCTAACGTCAACCCTAACCTTATTTCTTTTTCTTTTGTAAGATTCACCCTTTATGGGCTCTTGTATGCTGTCTCTTTTCGTCCTTGTACTCTTGTTTTGCCCTTTATGGGCTCTACTGACTCTATCCATAACCCTTAGTCCTAACCCTAACAATTAGCCCTAACGTCAACCCTAACCCTATTTCTTTTTCTTTTGTAAGATTCGCCCTTTATGGGCTCTTGTCTGCTGTCTCTTTTAGTCCTTAGACTTTTGTATCGCCCTTAATGGGCTCCTGTTTCATGGTCCTTTCGTCCTGCGACTTTTTGTTTCGCCCTCTCTTAGTATTCATGTGTTTACCTTCACCGTATGTCTATCATTTTACGTATTCTTCCTTTTTACTAGTGTCATCTGATTGTCACTTGAAAATCTGATATTGTATTATGGTCCGATGCCTTTTCAAATCGTATTGGAATATTTAAATTTGAACATCTGCTCAATTGTATTTGCATTAGAAAGTTGTTTGGTGTAAATTAGGGGGTGAAACCCCCCCCCCCATTAAAATTGGGGAATTACCCCCCCAATTCGGGGGGGGGGGTAAAATGGGTAATTTTGGGGTAAAATGGGGGTTTTTGGGGGTAAAATGGGGGTTTTGGGGTTTTTTGGGGTAAAATGGGGGGGGGATTTACCAACCAATTTCGGGGGGGGGAATTAAAAATGGGGGGGGGGGAATTGGGGCTGCTTATAAGCAGCATTTTAAATCGGACGTAATTGGAATTGAAATTGGTAGTTCTTAGGGGGGGTAATACTCTTTAGCTAGGGCACTAAATACCACAATGAAAGTATCAGTTTCAATATTCTATTGCTAAGCTACAATCTTGTACAACTATATCTAATTTGCAATCTTTGGAGGTTACATATCTACCATTGCTATTTGCTCTTCTCCAGGAAAAATATTAGTTCTTAAACGTAAGATTTCCGGAGTGTCCTGCCTCATGTCGATCAACATGTATCCGTGGGGTTTCCTGACTGCGGCTTCGTAGGATTCAAGAAAGTACTTGGATCTTCCGGGGAACATCTGTTGTCCTAAGGTCATGATTTGGGATGTGTCTCTCGGGTTCTTGAATACGACCATGTAATGGGTATTGAGACTGATGGTTCTGTGGTGTTTGTTTTTATTAAACAGGTTCTGTACGATCAGCATGATACTAATGGATCTGTGGTGACTGTATTTGGTAAACAGGCCCGCTATGGCTTGTGTAATGTTGTCCATCTGGTCGTCGATGACGATAAGATGTTTCTCTTCGGGGTTCAAGCTCTCGATATCCGGGAGTCCTCTGATAAACTCGACGTTGTTCATTCCAGAATATAGGGGCTGTTGTACATCGTATGACCACCATATTCGATCGGGTTGGGGAAGCGTCATGTGTTGTATATTGTCGATGAATCTTCTTACAAAGACTGACTTTCCACTTCCGGTAGGTCCTGTAATGACGCTGGTGAATGGATGAGCCCAAGGCATGAAATGGTCGTGGAGTAATCCATCGGGTACGTTAAACGTAAAGGGATCGTTCGTCGGTAAAATGAAGTAAGGCTCTTGTTCTGTCTTCCTATTGTTGACTGGTGTATCAGTTTCAGCATTCCTTTGCAGGGGTACTGGAGGTGTTATCAATTTAGATCTTGGTAAAGTAGTTGGCATGGTTCTGTTTCTTTTCACTTTGTTGTGAACTGTTTCGATGTGTCTCTTTACATGGTCTTTTCGGGAAAGTATTTTCCCACAAATAAAGCAATCCATGTTTCCTCTTCGGTGTCTAACGTAAGACTGACTCAAACTCTACCTGTCATTTCCTATATCTTTCTCTAACCCTATGTTTTGTTCTATTTTTAACCCTGGCCTCATTCTAACCCTAACTCTCCTTTGTTCTATTTTTAACCCTGGCTTCATTCTAACCCTAACTCTCTTCTGTCTTTAACCCTAACCCCTAACCCTTTTGTATGTTTCTTTATGGACTCTTTATGGTGTCTCGTACTTAGTTCTTCTTATATTCCTTATGTATTGGTCCTTGGCTCTTTAACACCCTTAGTTTTTGGAATGGGTCACTTTGGGGTCAAGGCCTGACTGACCACTGACCATAACCACCCTTAAACCCCCAGAATCTGCCTCTAGACCTTAAAAGCTGTCTAATGATATACAACAACCCTATATTGGACCTAATTTAGGTATTGGTCATTTTGTGGTCAAGCCCCGGATGACCACTGACCAACACAACGGACATCATCGGAAAGACATTGTCTTACCCAAGACAATGCAACAAACCGGAAGGAAATCGGACAAGGAATAACAAAGTTATGACTTATTAAAAAATAGTAGTATAGATGTTGTTCACGAGTCGCATTTCTCGGGTGGATATGTCCCTTTTGCGCAGGCGTATGACGTCACATTCGGTTCCGGTCGGCCATCTTGGATCCCGGCGGCCATCTTGGATCACGTGACTTCCGGTTCCGCCCCATGACGCAGTTTCCGGTTTTTGGAAGTTCATTTTCGTGCGAAAATTCGAGATATCCGAGAAATTCGAACTGTTCACCACATCTATACTACTATTTTTTAATAAGTCATAACTTTGTTATTCCTTGTCCGATTTCCTTCCGGTTTGTTGCATTGTCTTGGGTAAGACAATTTCTTTCCGATGATGTCCGTTGTGTTGGTCAGTGGTCATCCGGGGCTTGACCACAAAATGACCAATACCTAAATTAGGTCCAATATAGGGTTGTTGTATATCATTAGACAGCTTTTAAGGTCTAGAGGCAGATTCTGGGGGTTTAAGGGTGGTTATGGTCAGTGGTCAGTCAGGCCTTGACCCCAAAGTGACCCATTCCAAAAACTAAGGGTGTTAAAGAGCCAAGGACCAATACATAAGGAATATAAGAAGAACTAAGTACGAGACACCATAAAGAGCCCATAAAGAAACATACAAAAGGGTTAGGGGTTAGGGTTAAAGACAGAAGAGAGTTAGGGTTAAGGGTTAAAAATAGAACAAAGGAGAGTTAGGGTTAGAATGAGGCCAGGGTTAAAAATAGAACAAAACATAGGGTTAGAGAAAGATATAGGAAATGACAGGTAGAGTTTGAGTCAGTCTTACGTTAGACACCGAAGAGGAAACATGGATTGCTTTATTTGTGGGAAAATACTTTCCCGAAAAGACCATGTAAAGAGACACATCGAAACAGTTCACAACAAAGTGAAAAGAAACAGAACCATGCCAACTACTTTACCAAGATCTAAATTGATAACACCTCCAGTACCCCTGCAAAGGAATGCTGAAACTGATACACCAGTCAACAATAGGAAGACAGAACAAGAGCCTTACTTCATTTTACCGACGAACGATCCCTTTACGTTTAACGTACCCGATGGATTACTCCACGACCATTTCATGCCTTGGGCTCATCCATTCACCAGCGTCATTACAGGACCTACCGGAAGTGGAAAGTCAGTCTTTGTAAGAAGATTCATCGACAATATACAACACATGACGCTTCCCCAACCCGATCGAATATGGTGGTCATACGATGTACAACAGCCCCTATATTCTGGAATGAACAACGTCGAGTTTATCAGAGGACTCCCGGATATCGAGAGCTTGAACCCCGAAGAGAAACATCTTATCGTCATCGACGACCAGATGGACAACATTACACAAGCCATAGCGGACCTGTTTACCAAATACAGTCACCACAGATCCATTAGTATCATGCTGATCGTACAGAACCTGTTTAATAAAAACAAACACCACAGAACCATCAGTCTCAATACCCATTACATGGTCGTATTCAAGAACCCGAGAGACACATCCCAAATCATGACCTTAGGACAACAGATGTTCCCCGGAAGATCCAAGTACTTTCTTGAATCCTACGAAGCCGCAGTCAGGAAACCCCACGGATACATGTTGATCGACATGAGGCAGGACACTCCGGAAATCTTACGTTTAAGAACTAATATTTTTCCTGGAGAAGAGCAAATAGCAATGGTAGATATGTAACCTCCGAAGATTGCAAATTAGATATAGTTGTACAAGATTGTAGCTTAGCAATAAAATATTGAAACTGATACTTTCATTGTGGTATTTAGTGCCTTAGCTAAAGAGTATTACCCCCCCTAAGAACTACCAATTTCAATTCCAATTACGTCCGATTTAAAATGCTGCTTTATAGTGCTCCACGGTTGCTGTCTGCACTCAAGAAATATTACGATAGACTCCGTGCACACATACACAAATATGGGATTTCTATCTCTCAAATGAGTGCAGATGTTGGTTTGGTGTAGAATTTTGTTTTGTCTTCCTTTACTGGAATTTATACGCTGAATTAGAAATTAGCAACCTGACGAGTGTGCTATATCAGGCAAGAACCGCTTACTCTTCCGGATCACCTGCATGAGTTGACTCTTGTTATGACTTGAATTAGCGTTGTTGATTTCCATTCGATTGATTGTGTGTTTTGTGTGTGTTCGTGTTTACGGGTTTTGTCGTTGCCCTTTCAGACTTTTGACACTCGAATGCCCCGCCCCATTGGTGTCTCTTTGCTTTTTGCAATTTCCTTCGTGCAACAACTCAAACTAGAATGGGACGCCTCAACGAAAGAAGATTCAATATGTTTTAAACAAATATAATAAATATCCTAGTATATTGTACACTTCATTTATCCAATTTATTGAAACATATGTATTGGAACAGACTCCAACAGGCAGTAAAGCTAAAGTTCCAGCTATTTTAATTTCTTGGGTGAATCATGTTCTTCTGGATTAAATGATTCGGCCACCCCTCAATTTTTGTATTAAAATGCTCACAAAGGTTTAAATGTAAACAAGATAAAACACCTGGGTCGATCCTCCGACGATCTAAAGAAATAACTTGGCTCGTATAACAGGAAGTAGATAACCGTCCGACTTGAAAACACATTCCATCATATGAGACGCCTTCCTTAAGCTGAACCAAATCCCAAAAGCATACGAATTATAATAGCTGACCAATCTGTCACGGAATTACGAAAATAAGAGGCTCCCGACCCTCTTAAGCTACATGTTTTTTTTGTGTGTGCAATAACCCCTAAAAGGGGTCGGCTATTTTTTTTTAACTCGCTAAGGATTTTTCATATGAAATTTTTTAACGGGTTTCTGCTGTATTGTTCAGAAGAAAAAAATAAATCATTCGATGGGTGTGGTAGTGATGATACAATTGATTTTAATAGTCAGAAAAATATATCTCAGAATCAGTAAAAATTATAAACTTGATTCGTGTGTACTGAGGTAGCGTCATGAGAGTGTGTATAAAAACACATCTTCCCCAAAAATTACCGCTACTACATACGAAAGACTGAGACGATAGGACTTGAATAGTTTCCGTTTTATGACACGGATGTGAGTGGTTGGAAAAGACATTCCTTTAATCTTTAGACGTTTCTGTTTGTAATAAAAAAATAATGATCATTTCATGCTTTTTTGCAATATGAAATTCACCTTAAAATCACTTTTAAATAGTTTTTAAATGTGTAGTTTTAAGTGCCCGAGAGGAAATCCCTTTATGTACAAAACTATCGAAATTATTCATCTATAAACTGATTTTAATCAAACTTGGTATATTTAACATAGACACAGTTTACCCAGTCAGTCGACCAATATATACCTTTGGGATACTATGACAATTTTTTTCCACACCATTTCAACTGCAGTTTGACCTTTGTGATAAACTTTTACTCCGGTCATCTTATATAATAACATGGGAACTTGATTAGAAAAGATAAATATTCGACAAATAGAAATATTTTGGAAATCTTTTAAAACTTTTCGTTAACTAGAAAAAAACAGGACTGTAAATCGATAAACTTTCAATATCACATCAGACCGGAACGAACCTTTTTTAGAATTTGAGCCGATCCCGAGGAAATTATTACAAACTTTTTCGGAAACTGGAAGAAGCTTACAGGACTTGAAATCGCTAAACTTTCACTTCTACATCAGACCGGAACAAGCAAAGAATTTGAACCATCCCGAAAGAAGTTAGACACAAAAGCAACAAAATGTGAAAAAGGATTATATTTGAACTGAAAATTATTCAATGTTTATGAAATGAACTGTGATTTTTTAATATTCTTACTTTTTGCTTGTGTCTCTGGTTCGCCTTTTGGAAGAGACTGGAGGAACCTAGGGATTACATCTACAGGTAACAAATGTTGGGGAAAAATAATTATTTCTTAAAAGGGGACAGTTATATAAGTATTATGAAACAAAAAAAAGCTAAATAAAGTGGTAAAAATGATACCCCGCCACGATATTTATCAATAGTTGAATATATTTGTATACTATACTGTATATACTATACATCTATATTGAGACAGAAAAGAAATGAGTTATCTTTCTTAAACCAGAAAATTTAATCATTTTCAAATTTGGAAAATTTACAAAGTGGCAAATTTTCTATAATGTTTTTTTTTCAGATCATCCTCAAAATTAATCCTGACCTGTATTTTATTGTACTCAACAGCTGTGCAAACTAACATTCAAATCCTTTGACGCGTTTTCAAGTTATCATTCGGAAATCTTCGGGGGACGGACGGACGGGCGGACGGGAAGACACAAAAAAAACTGGTATAACAAATACCTCACCACTTCGTGTGAAAGAAAAAGAGTAAATGATAAAACATATAATGAAGTAATATTCTACCCAGAACAATAGCCCTTCAAGTGAAATGGTCGGTTCCAAAGGATAACTGCCTAAAATTGTGTTTATTTCTTGGATTTAATCTATTGTTCTTTTAAATTGTAGAATCTCGGCGCGAAATTATTTGTTGACCCGTTGTATTCGCTTTGGCTAAAGCACTAATCGCTTTTTTTCTAAATCAGGACAATAAAAGATGTCCAGTAATCTTGTGCACTGTGTTCACTATTAAAAGGTAGCAAAGTCAAGAGATCATAACGTCATTCTGTTTTTAAAGTCCCATCTAAGTAGAAATAGCGGCGTATAAGTATAAGTATAAGTATAATTTATTACACCAAATCATGGGCCCTCGAAAGAGCATATATAAATACATAATTCGTACATGAAAAATAATAATCTGACAATAATAATGGAAATAAAATAAACAAATTAGAAAACAAACAATAATTACACATGTAGCATGACTCGTGACGATTCATAATCTACTAACAGTCTCTCGTATTTGAAAACATTTTTTGGTATAAGATGCTAACATATTGCATATATTCTCATTTTCACAAGATAACAACCAGATAAATTTGTTAGTTACGTCTAAGTGTTGAAAGTTTGAGCAAAGTTTCTCTACTTCACTGAACAGATTTGCCAGCTCTACAGTGTACGAGGGACAGTGCATAAGAAAATGTATCTCGTCTTCGATTTCCTGTGTATTACAAAGTTTGCAAAATCGATTATTTTTGTTTATATTTAAATACCTGTCTTTCTCTATCGCTAATTTATGAGCACTTATTCTAAACTGTGTGAGACACTTCCTTGTAGAGAAAGATTTTATACAGTGCAAATAAGGTTCTCGTTTGAAAGATTCTTTGAATCTACAATACGTTCTTAATTTTCCTTGTTTTTTAATACCATTTTCAACTAATTGATCTTTCCATAGGTTTCGTATAGCTTTATGGTCAATTTGTTTGTCCATTCTTCCGTTCTATGGTGCAAATAAGGGTACGTAAGATTGAAGCTACGTTTTGATGTTCCGAGGAGGGCATCGTGTGTTTTGGACAAATTCTTGTTTTGTGAATTTGTGTTTTTATGAAAAATAAAATGGTTACGACCAGAACTTCCTTATAATCCACGTGTTTTTAAAATTGTCTAGTTTCGGCACAGCAAACAGCCAATGGAAACATTATACCCCGTTTTTCTGACCTGACATGATATTTGTAAATTTGCCAGTGAAATGCACCGAGGGTTTCCTTTGATTTTAATGAGTACATTCGTATGCCATCCTGTGATTTTTAGAGTGATATGAAATCAATTAGCTACTAACGGGTTACTTTGTTCAATCAACCACATTTTTGTCTGTCGCCAATATGTACATTATGCAGTTCAATTATGATAATTTGCCTCATAAGATTTCACTTAAGATTTCGAGCGATTAAAAAATGAAAAAAATCTTATCATATTTCAGAAAAGGTAACTGTTAAATTGAAGTCCAGAGATACAGCCCGCCATAGGAGATACGCATCAAAGTTCCCAAATCAGATCAGTTTTCATTATAGTTCCAAAAATATTGGTGATGTTCAAATCGACTTAGAGCGAAACCATATACAAAAGCTGCCTCCAGTATTAAGTTATGACGGAGAGAAGTTTAAAAATGTTACGAATATCAATCTAGGGGTAAGTCTAGTTCTGCTAGTGTATATTAGTATGTATCGCAGATTTATTGCTTTAATAAGTTTCGCATTTAAGTTATCAACATTTGAAGCACTATATAGAGAACTATATACACCCATAAGAATCTAGCTATTCAAACATATCAATTTATGCAACACATCATCATCATCATCATCATCATCATCATCATCATATAAGAAATAAGATAATTGAAATCAAGGATTATCTGATATGGACCTGTTTTTCATTTTCTAATGACTATTTAAAATCAATCCAATTTATCTAGGACGTAAAATGAAAAAAAAATCAACAAATGGTCACAAATTACAATTGCATTTACAAATGAAACTTAAGTGTCTTCTGTCCTCAGTACCATTGACTGTTTTAAAAAAAAAGGATTCAAGAAAGTTTCCGTGTCGAATTAAGTCATAGAATGAGCCCTATGCCAAAATGAACTAAGTTTATTACAGATTTATTGACACCCGTACGATATTCAAATTCAGGTTAATGTCTTGATAAAAATAGTGTATCCATATAAAATATCAATTGTTCCATTTCCTCCGGCTATATTTGTCACATTCCTCAACATACTACAAAGTTTCACAAATGTGCCATTGATGTTATCTCTGTGCCTGGGAGCGGTGCTCCGTACTTAGGAACATAAACCGCAGAGTGGTTACGATGAGAGAAATGGTAAAAATCATGACAAGGCACCCGTAAACTAATAGTCCATGAGTAATTAAAATCAAATAATCGACAATTTTGATCAAAAATCTATTGATGTTTATGTCCAGCACTTTATTCTATTTTATAAACATAAAAATCGTGATTCAGCATTTAATCTTGTAACGTATCTTCATGATCTTGTTAAAAATTCTTGTTACATAAAATTTATTTAATTTTTTTTCAAATTTTGAAAAAAAAATGTGAAGAATTAAAATGTTTCCGGCAATTTAAAAATGATCTATTCTTTTTTCAGCAATTTTCGTTATATCAGAATTTAGAATTAAAGGCTTCAGCTTTAATCAAGTTTTACAGTGATGATTTGACGCAGTTTGATTTGGTGAGTCTCAATTAATGTTCACAGTTACCTGTTTGAGAAATACTATACACCGCGGCGGAGCATTCAATTGCCTGTACTGGAAATCTTGGTTATAGATTTTTAAGTTTATTACAATACCATTGCGCTTCTAAAGATTATGACTAGTTGGGTCAGTCAAATGTTTAAAAGCTTTTGCCGCTATTTTTCTTTTACCTTTTGAGAATTATTGGTTCAGTTTAATATACTTCTGCCGTTGCTCTTTGCATTTTATCACTTATTGGTTATTGGGGTGGTTCAGTTAGACAGATTTTGCTGTATATTCAGTTGTGGACCTTGAAATTTTGAAAAGGGAGCACAATGACAGGCTAATAGGGGGGGGGGCAGTTTCGTCATGCTTCAATCGTTTCCTATATATCCTACCATGCATTTCCACCAAGAAAGGGAAGGGGCGTCTCTGCCTCCTTTCTTGATCGACCCCTTGTCATTGTTATTTGCCTTTAAATAAATTTATGACCGGTTATATTTTTGGTTCAATATAACAGACTTCCGTCATAATTTTTTGCCCTTTATTGTTTCAGCATGCAACATATTTATTAGGATCAACATGGTACACGATAGAACCCAGTTCGTCTCCACAGTCCCGTCTGAAGAGGAATGCCGTGCCCTTTATAACGCCCACACCACACCCAGCCTTAAACAGAACACATACCATATACGAGCGTCTCCAACAGATGAGTTTCTGGAATGATACCTTTATTATCAAGGGTAACAATTTTTTTTAGTTTTAACTAAATTAATGGTCGGATCTATTTGGGTTATAAATTGGTAAATGAATGAATGAATGAATGAATGAATGTCGGGCGGGCATAATTTTTGTAATAGTTTTCTCAGCAACTACTAACTACAGCCTCTTGATATTGGTACTCAGCATCAGCATGGGGTTCCATACCGTGTGATTTGATTTCAGGTCTTTCGCTCACTTACCTTTTTAACGAAATCTGGTCATTTTTTACTATCCAGGATTGGGAAAGCAGCTTAATGCTAATGTGAACGCAGCTCTAGTTTGCAGTTTGGTCTTTTTAGCAGCCCCATTGAGTCCACTCTTATCGAACTCTGCATTGGGGACCTTAAACTTGAAATTGGCATTGCTCACCACATACAAGGGCATGCAGCCATTGTTCATCACTTCCAGAGGGTTAGCATCGTTCCTTAGGGTAACATTTTAAGACTTTGTCGCAACATGGAGTTTTGATATCATATCTCAATGGTCACAATCTTTCGCATTTTATAAAAGCGAAATGCAGTGACGATCGACGTTGCCGCTGAGCTGTACTCGGCGTCTTGTGTCGTTGTCACATGTTTTTAATTGGCCACATTATAAAATTATAAACTTATACATGTACATGTATATTTAATCTCCCCTTCCCTATCTGTCATTATAATGCTTATACATACTGATCTTACTTTCCAGGGATAGAATTTACACAACAGGTAAAAAGCTGTGTCGGAATTTTCTTTATTTGTGTTACAGTCTTTGCTTATAATCGTCTGGAAAAAAACTTACGCCACGAACATTGTTTGCTTTTCGGCATTGACAATACTTATGTATGTTAAGCATTTGTAGAAATGTATTTAGATTGAAATATAGCTATAAACAAAGGTAATATAAAAGCTACCGAACTTGGAGCTGCTTACTTTAAAA